>MU831761.1:0-108658 GCA_029204225.1 Diphasiastrum complanatum
GTTGCTACAGTAATTCAAAGGGAATTTGCCATGTTTTAGTCATTTTCTCTTAGCTCTAGAATCTAGTGTAAATCTTCAAGGTAAGTACTATACAGCAAAGCAGCTTTTTAAATTGCAAAGTGTATTTCAAGGCTTTAAGGTAACTTTGCATAATTGATGTTTGCCATATGACTTCTCCAGCAGCTGTGTTAAGTGTATAGGGAGGAGATCAAGTACTTGTTTGCGTATGATTGATATCAATTTATTGCACTGTCGATTGTAGCTCCTGTGGCAGATAAGGCATTGGTGGCACTTTTTTTAGGATGGGCTTGCAAAGGATATCCACAGAATGTGTCTAATGCAGGGACTCACAGGTGCATTTCTTTCTAATAACTTGATGATTGTCCGGTCAAGAAGATGTTGTGCAAGAGGAAAGAAGTGCACGATGACTGCATCAATAATAAGCACTTGACACATGAAGGTAGCTGAAGCCCAACCACAGCACCAAATGCTTGTCTGTAAAAAGTGAAGAGTCCCGGCCATTGAAACGGCTAAAAAAAAGCTGTAAGCCTGAGGAAGAGGCTTCCTCATCATCAGCAGTTATGAAAGGTTCACTACTTGCAAAATGTCTAGTAATACATCAAGTACATCATGCTGTGTACCAGGGTTGGGGATGAACAACTTTACCCTTGGTGTTAGTGTAAGTTCACCCAGGTATTCTCTACTCACCCTTTTCATTAGGATCTCCAGATTACCCAGGTTCTGGCCTTGTTGGCTTGGGGAGTCACTGCAAGTCCTTCAGGACGGCCCTGTGCCCCAAGCCCATAGATCAAATATTCAGTTCACAAAGCCCATTCGAAAGGATTCTGGAGTACTGGATGTAGAGTCAGCACGCTAGCTGACCTGGAATGAAGAATTTATTGAGGCAGTTTAGTGGTCGTTTTCATTTTCTTTGGGGTCTTTATAGGGCTCATAGCAATGCAGAAGATGATATTGTGTTTCAGCTTTAGAGGGCAAAAGAGGCCCTTCATAATGTGAGTCACTCATATACAATCGATCACAAACAGGAAGAGCAGCTTTTTAAAGGATATTGCTAGGGTTCTCTTCTGAGCTTTCACAAATGCCATAACATATTCACACACTGCCCTCAAACTTCGAAGGGAATCAAATGGCTTTCATAGTGAAGAGGACGTTAGTCTGCGGCACAGGTCTAGCTAGCAAGTTGCAGCGAATGTGCAAGTCTGTTAGGATCAGTTTAGAACCAACCATGTGTCCAGAGAAGAACTTGAATTATGGCCTTTGTTTGATGTTCATTTGTACAATTCAAGAACAGGACAGGTTAGTAGGTAGAATAATTAGGTACAACTGGTGCAGAAGTTCTTCAGGCCATGCTACCATGGGTGACAACAGCGTGACTGAAGGTTGAGCAAAAACACAATGATGGACACTGCGAAGCAAGCCACTTCGCAATACAATGTTTTCTAAATGCTGCGTGCTTGGTGGAAGGATAACACCTGTGACTCACACACCCCACACTCCAATAGAAGACGACCAAAATACCTCCATCTGGCACAATGAATCCTTGCAGATGGTGGCGGACTATCTAGCAAAGTCAAATCCCAAAGGTGCAGAGGAAGATCTACGATCCAATCAGAACTCCAGATGATTCGAGTGGCAGTGATGTAGCAGCTAGATCACCTGAAAGTGCTGCTTTTGAAAATAAATCTGAAAAACATGTAGGCCGTCAACAAGATACTGATGAAATTGGTCTGGAAGCTGGTGCTGTATTAGAAAAATGTGATAGTTCAAAATGATCAAAGTACAAGGGAAGATGATGCTGCTAGCAAGTTTAAGCCTGGTTGGCGAGATATTTTTCGCATGAATCAGAAGGAGCTCGAGGCAGCTATCAGAAAAGTCTCAAGCGATACCTCTCTTGATCCTCGACGAAAAGCATACTTGATGCAAAACCTTATGACTAGGTACTAGTTCCCACATCTGCATTCTGAGGGAGGGTTTTCTGAAATTTTTTTGTGACGAGATTTATTGGCTAGTTACTTGATGTTTATGGTCTCTCTTTCTTGTAGTCGGTGGATTGTTGCACAGCAGCAGCTGCCACAATCACAGTTCTGCAGGGTTGGATCAAGTTCAGAAGAAATTCCTGGTCGTGAGCCATCATATCAGGATTTAGAGAAGGGAGTTTATGGTTGTGAGCACTACAAAAGAAATTGCAAACTTCGTGCTAGTTGCTGTGGCTTGCTTTTCACCTGCCGATTCTGCCATGATAAAGTTAGTGATCACTCTATGGACAGGTGAACATTCAGTACTCTTTTGTATGGCTTGTACTCAAGAATCCTTTTTGACTCTGTGTATTAGTTGTTGTAAAGATTTCTTATGTAGCTCATCGGCTCCGGCAGTATGTACTACAAACACTTCTTGAGGCAGGTTGCTTCTAAGTAATCCATATATGTTCTATTTCCATCCTTGAATGTTATTTTGGCAGGCATGCCACTGAGGAAATGATGTGCATGAAGTGCTTAGAAGTTCAGCCAGTGAGACAAACTTGTGCAACTCCCTCTTGCAACAATATGGAAATGGCACGCTATTTTTGCTCCATCTGCAAGCTCTTTGATGACGATAAGAGGTATTAATCATTTTATCATGTTAGTCTTGACTGTGGCAAAGCTAATCATGTGCATCCTCTCAATTTTGGAAGACTATAAATGAAGCACAACCGCCCCTAAACAAAAATGTGGTATACAATACCATATACATCCAAGAAAGAGACCATAAGAACAGAAGTTCGAGCTTCTGGTTGTCCTAGATGGTGGTATGATTATTGAAAGGATTATGATTTATGTAGTAATGACTTGAGTATGAATGTTCTTTTATTTGCTACTCTATAACTCTTAACAGGCGTTTGCTGTATGGCTTGTGCTTTTGTAAGAGCAACAAACGGTTAAGATTGCAACACATGCATGTTTGTTTAGGGGAGAGAATAATGTCATGATAAAAGGTTTGTAATTTGTACTATTTAGTTCATGCAAGATTCCTTCTTAGACATGGAGAAATGTAATCGTTTGTGGCAAGAGGTGTACCGTGTAGGTCGCATGTTTGTGTGTTAGACCTGCATCTATTCTTGGGTATGAATAAGTGAATAGAGATGTTGTCACATTTTGTCCCACAATGTGTGATGGAGTTGGTGATTTGTGGGTGGGTTCCATAATCTTCATGTCTCTTTGTGTTGGGGACCATCCTAGGTATAACACTGAAAACATATATTGGAAATTGACATATATAAATGTTTCATGTGGAGGAAGTTATGGAGGACTTAAGTAAATGAGGGCCGTCTTGCCTGTTTTATGATGCAGAATGTGTTGGTTGCAGAGATATATATCATTGGCCCTTTCTGCAACCTTTGCAGAGTTGGGAAGGGACTTGGTTTAGACTATTTCCACTGTATGACATGCAATGCTTGCATGTCTATGTCTCTAAAATCTCACAAGTGTCGAGAGAAGGGTCCTTGAATCAAACTGCCCCATATGCAATGATTTTCTTTTCACTTCGAATACTCCTGTGAAAGCACTTCCCTGTGGACACTTCATGCATTCGGCTTGCTTCCAGGTACTTGTTTGCTTTATTATTTTGTTGTAATGAGAGTACGGTGATGATTCTTTGTTTCACACAGTTATTTTTGTGGCATAAAAGAATGGATGAAACTGAGATTCAGACAAACTTTCCTTCAGAAAATAAATTCTGGTAGACTTGGTTGCAATGATTAATCGAAGGTCCAGTTTGTCTATTGAGTATTAAGTTGATGTATGTGGTTGCAGGCTTACACTTGTGGTCACTACACGTGCCCTATCTGCAGCAAGTCTCTGGGGGATATGGCAGTATGTATTTCAAGTGTCTTGTAACGATTGCGACGTTCTTTATTGTGAAAAGCTTATAGTGTATTATACGTAAGCAAAAAATGAACACAAGATATTCCTCAGAAAACATAAGAATAATTAAGTAATAGGAACGAGGCAATGACTACAAAGCACACCTCTATAAGGGCGAATCCATTCAGAAAAGTTACAAGCATCAGTTGCTTCCTTATGAAATTCCTATATGAACTTGAATTTGTTGAAATTTCCATTTTGTGAACCTACGTCCATAAAAGATAAAGGGATAAATAAGGTCTGGACTTTTTTAACGTATGTAGGAATTTTTTTCCTGAAGCTCATCTATGTTTCTTGCCCAGTGTGACTTGAGAAAATCAGTAGCATCTACAACTGTAAGAGGATGTGAGGGGGCAACGGATGATGGGTTGTTATCTTGTGATCAGGAAGGTATATCTGAAAAAGGGTTGGACTAACTTTGTATAGTCCTGAGAAAGAGGCTTGTAAAATAACTGTGGCAGCACTGAAATGAAATGACATGAAAGCTGTTTTTTAAGAGGCTTTTTGGAGAGAGAACAGTGGTGAGGTCACATAACGTGTCAGGATTTTTTGAAACTTCTCGAATGTGTGGAAATCACTGCCAAAATGTTCTACAGAGAGCTTTTGGAGCCTACAGCACTCTAGAGAGTTTTTTTTGGAGAAAGATTGTGAGACCATTTAGTGCACACAAAGTAGTTACGCGCTTTGCAGGCAGCTTAATTAACGTTAGGGCTTAGGGAGGGAACATATATGTATGTATCAGAGTTGCAGGGGGTGTTCCGGAACGCGTTCCAGATTTTTGACCCGGAACGTGACCCCAGAACGCAATTTTTTTTTTTTGGCAATATGGGTGTCAATTGGCTTCAAATTTTGTGGGGAATCCCAATATATTTTTTTCAAATTTTTTATGCATTGCAAAAGTGAGATTTTGTTTAGGTCTAGGTGTTCCTGAATCACTAATTGGTTTCTAATGTGCTGATTAGAGATCTGACTCATCTAATCCCTCTATTGTGTGAAGACACCAACAAGCTATAAAACAGAGTGGAATATCAGAAGATGGTGATCAATGCCCCGATCCAGCAGTTGCTTTCACATATGCAGCGAGTCGAATCTTCCATAGCAGATGTTAAGAAAGAGGTCACAGAGGCTAAAGAAAGAATACCAACACCAAATGAAACTATTTATGAAAGTGGAAACAACACCATAAG
The DNA here is from genome assembly GCA_029204225.1 of Diphasiastrum complanatum. NCBI lineage: Eukaryota > Viridiplantae > Streptophyta > Lycopodiopsida > Lycopodiales > Lycopodiaceae > Diphasiastrum > Diphasiastrum complanatum. The sequence continues at coordinate 5,108 of MU831761.1, forward strand.
GATGCTTCATCAGGAGACATCCTTAGACGTCTAGGTAAATCGAGTGCCCCAGTCTCTTTCATCTCTGCCACAGTCACTGAGAGCCGGTTGCGAGAGCAAAAGGTTCTCAATGTCCGTGTAAGAGGCATCCCCGACTCTCAGGATGCTCTTGGAGAAGCCAAAATTTTTTTGGACGAAATCCTCCAGTATCACAGTCATGATTTGGATACAGCTTGGTGTACCAAGAAAGACTTCGACACTCTTATCTTACGCTTTACTTCATTGGAGTCTAGGCGAGAGGTGCTACGATGCTGGTCTAAACTAAATGATACTAAGTCTTTTCTAGATGAAGATCTTACTTATGTACAAGTTTTGGAACGGAAAAAAGGCTCTTCAGGAAGCTAAGGATACAGGCAGACGAATGATCTACAGAGATGGTAAAACTCATTTTGTGGAGATCAAGCATAAAGCTAATATTGAGAGTGTAGTTTCGACTGAGTTAGAGCAGAGTTTAGAGAAATGAAGAGTTGTCCATTTGAACATGTAAATGGTCTCAGTACCATATAATCTTGGACTATATATCTCTCCCTCTTCTTAGTTGTCATTTTCTTATTTCTAGTAGTTTAGATAATGACTTCATTGATCTCTCTAGCTTTTCATCATACTTGGATGTACTTCTCTCGTCTTATATGCCTTTTGGCATGAAAAGACATTAATGAATTTCTCTCTCTTTCTCTCTCTGTTTGAGATCACAACAAACCGAACTGAAACCATAAGGAACCATACTGAATCATGGCTGAAACCATATGTTCCCCCCCCCCCCCCCCCCCCCCCCTCTCTCTCTCTCTCTCTCTCTCTCTCTCTCTCTCTCTCTCTCTTTCTCCATCTGAGATCACAACAAACCGAACTAAAACCACAAGGAACCGTCTTGAATCATATTGAACCATACTAAACCATACTGAATTGTACTGGACCATACTGAATCATGTCTGAAACCATATTGAAGAGATAAGACATGTGCAAAAATATGAAAAACTTGCAGTATGGACGAAGATGGGCGAAACGGAGGTCACAGGAGTCTCTGTAGGCATGTAGAAATGCAGTCTAGGCTCAAACATCACCTCAATCGGATGCCTATAGCTCAGTTCATGAGAATGACAAAAATACACATGCATTTGGAGTGTGACGTTCAAATATTGCTAGGCTTGTTGTAACAGCTGAAACTACTGTAGGAGTTACCGTGGGCATGAAGAAAGGTGGTCTAGAGCCAAACTTAGTTCGATTTCGTTGTCTACAGCTGAATGTAAACACTTTAAAAAAACTAAGCCTACACTTACCAGAAAACTCAATTGATTGATTTCGCTCGCCACGCAACTCAAATCCCCTTGAGACTCTGTGCACCACCTCTGGATTGATGAGTAGATGGATGCCGACTGCTCACTCGAAAATATACGCCTTCGATAGCTCCTAGTACGCTCTCTCTCCTCGTCCTAGTAGGCATGTTTTTGACTGCGAGCAGGTAAGAATTTTTTTTTGTATTCTGTTTTTTTCTCTCCCAACGTTTCTACGCCAGAAACTCGTTCTTGGACGTTTTTGCCTAAAAACATGTTTCTGGGCAACTATGATTGGCACTAATGTAATGACAAGACATCATGGGCATGGCATACTTCCCACCTTAAGAGTCGTCATCACCTATATGACCTTTCCATCAAACCAAATGCTCAGTAACTATACAATCACATAATCATTTAGTTCTAGTACCCAAGATCTCATCAGGTTCAAATTGGATCACCCCGGGTGATTTCTGACAGGTCGGATAAATTTCCATAACCAAGGTAATTCCCTTCACGTAGACTTTTCTTTAGCTGACTTACATGAAATACTGAGTGTACCTTAGTTCCTTCCAAAAGGTGTAATTGGTAAGCCAAAGATCCAATATTTTAAAGAGTTTTATATGGTCCCCTATATCGAACAGGCAACTTGAAATGCTTGCTAGTATGCATTACTCTAGAATCCTTTGGGATTCGCAAACATACCCAATCCCCTTCTTAAAAACCTCAAGGCAATCTTTTCAGATTAGCATGATATCTATCCCTATCTTGGGCACTTCTCATGCATATCATGCAAGAAATCCACCACCTTTTGCAACTTAATTGTTGGAGTTTATGCAAAGGGCTAGATCTGATTGATCTAGATTGGTTGGGTATGTTTGGTGGGAGCAATTCGTACTTGTCCAGGTGAAGATATGTTGGATGGCACCAACTATTCTTCATGGAGTTGCAAGCTGAGATTTTGCATCGACGTGATGATCAAGATTTTATCGGTAACAAGATCTATCTTATATCATTTGAGATTTTGCAAGACCTCTAAAAGTGCTTGGGAAACACTTTTAAAGATGTACCGAATAAAGGATTCATCATCATGCTTTCTCGTCTCTACTTCATCCTCTTTGAAGGTAGAAGAGCAAAGTCATGCAAAGTTTGATCATTGTCTTTCTACAAGTACAAGTTTGCATCAGAATGTTGGTATGGTAAAGCATTCTTCTTCTCTTGAGCCATTTGTTGCAAATGATGGATGCATTAGTGAAGAACTTTATGAGCAAGCTTTTCAAGATAATGTTTTGGAAAAGGCTGAAATCAAGCATTCTTTGAAGCCATTTTGTACTAATGGAGGAGGGGAAAAAATCATGTCAGTACATTGGTTCAAAGTAGCGTGTTGCTGGATTTTTTGAGTGTTCAAAGTGGCAAGCTGTTGGTTTATTTCTTGAAGATGGTGGACACCAGATTCAGCCATGGTTTATTGATCATTTTCAGCCTATGTTACATCGTGAGCATCCTATTATGCATCGGGAACGGCCTGCGGAAGGTTTTTGGACAGCAAGGTCCACATTTGGAACACTTAGGAGAGCAAAGTGTTGGTGATTTTGTGGCTGTTGGACAGCCTGCTACAGCCTCTTATTGGTTGTCCGAGTCTTTGCGGGATAGCAAAGCATCTTTTTACCTTGGAGGAAACACACATGCCTCAACAAAATCAGTACCTTATGCTGATTTTCATGTTCTGATGCTTACTTCTTATGATGATGGTGTTGTCTTACCTAGTGTTGGTGAGCAGATCATTGATAGTAAGATGCGGGAGGATGTGATGGTAAAAGAGTATCATACTCTTCTTTATGTTTCTTGTGGTAAGAAGACTTATGGAAGCATGTGGGAACCATTGATGGATTGCAAATCCATATTTCGGCTTGTGGCTGGTTTTTTGGTTACCTACTTGGATGGAGCATGCTTGTCTTCACTCTTCGACTTGATGCTACTGCACTTCGTATTCTACATCTCTTCTACATCAGGCATGATTGGGCCTGAGATTTTGGCTACTTCGACTACTTCAAGCTGAAATTTTTTTTGGCGGCATTAAGCTTGGATAGCAAGCTACATCTTTTCTTTTTCGGCTACATGGAGTTTTGGGCAGCATGCAACACTTTGCATTTTTGTTGCAATTTTTCATACTTCATGTCATGTTATGTTTTTTACATTATCATTTAAGGAGGGTGTTAGAAGTAATAAATGATAATGTTAGCTTCCCATATGTTACTTTGACCCAAAAGGTTGAGACTTGTGTAATCATGGGTTGGTTCTCCATCTGTTATCATTGTGTTTATTGGCTTCAACATCCTAGTCAAGAGGACTTGAAAAGTGTCTTAGTGAGCGAGAGGACTTACACTCGACAGCCCATTTGTTAGTTCAAAACGCGAAATATCCCTAAGCCCGTTCCGACCAAAATGGGTCGGAACGTTCCGTTCCGAATGTTCTGTACGTTCCGGGTCGGAACGATATTTGTGTTTTTCAGTTAATTAGCTGTATTTATATGATTTAAATCCTTTGTAAAAAAAACGTATATTTTTTTTTTGAGGGCATCGTTCCGGAATGGAACGCGTTCCAGAACTAAGATTGAGAGTCATCATGTGCATTGGGTCATATGGTTAGTTAGTCAAAAAATCTATGCTGCGATTGGGCATCCCTGCACCAACCTAGTGAGCGAGGGATACTGCACTTAGGCAACCAATTCATGTGTTATGACCAAACCGCAGCTGCAAAACTTTGTTTGGAGTCACAGTTCAAGAAACTAGGATTCATGACAATCTGATGGTAACCTTCCATTCCAAAAGGCTTTCTATTGTTGTTCCTACTTTCATTTCTATAGTAATTTTGTGGTTGCACCAGAAGGTTGCTTTAGCAAATTTAGTTTGTGCTTTATCTAAGTTCAGAGCTTACCATCTGTTTTGATATAACATTAATATGTGGCATCCCTGCTTGCAAGGCCAAAGACGTGCCAACTTTCTGCTTTAGCAAATGCTAGTGTCTCTAGGCTGTAGATCTTTTGCCATAGAAATAATTTAGGAGGTAGCTCAAAGAATGAAAGCTATCTGGGGTTTGTGCTTTGTCAACATATTTTGCTGGAAGTTAAAAATGATGATGGGAAATGCTTATTATCTAGCTGCCAAGTTCTGCTTTCATAACTGAGATATCTGTTGCCAGGTATATTTTGGAATGCTTGATGCTCTGCTGGCTGCTGAACGTCTGCCAGAGGAGTACGAGGGCCGTTTCCAGGTGACCTACTTAGCATTTTACTGACGCATATAAAGGTCAACATCAAATTGGGTAGTTGAAGCTTTTCTATGCAGAGAAGGTCAGTTCTAGAGGCAGATGAATGTTTCTGCTGTTAATTGATATTTTTCTTTCTTAAAAGGACATCCTCTGCAATGACTGCGGGCAAAAGGGGACGGCATCATTCCATTGGCTGTATCATAAATGCAGTAACTGCGGTTCTTACAATACTCGAACAATTTAAGGTTGTATATCAGTCTATCTGTGCAAGTGCTTGAATTTAGCAAGTTTTAAGGTCGCTGATGTTTCTAGTTTATTTGTTCATTATCTGCGTGGCTCTTTTTCAAGATTGCGAAAAATACGTAAGGCAGACTCATTTGGAGAGCTGGAGCTGCTCTTAAGCTTTCCAATATACAGATCGATGTTTGAAAAGAGAGCTCAAAAGAGTTTCCTTTTGAAAAAGCAGTACTGTAAATTTGGAGAACAGTATTCGAAACTTTTAGCTGGAACCGCTCTCTTCTTCAACAGTTTACGGACAACACTGTAATTATCATGCACAACCTACACTTTCTGTTATGCACGTGCTCATTCATTTTGCTTTTTTCAGACCTATGTCACAAATAAATTGGTCTCTTCAACTTATATTGTAAATGGAAACACGACATTTGGTGTATGCTTGGCTAGAAAGTGCCATTTCTAAGTAAGCCTTTAAATATTGTTGCAGCAGGATTTTCAGGCGAAACACATGAGTAAGGATTATGAATAATGTACCTTATGGAAGACTGCTATACCATTCAGTAAGATGGAGCAGGATTTTCAGGCGAAACACACGAGTAAGGATAATGAACCATTCACCTTATGGAAGGCTGCTGTATTATTCAGTAAGAGCTCTTCAGATCCCATTCAATGTTGTACATGAGGTAACTTGTATTTTAAATACACAAGCTATGAAGTTCAACACTGAAGCAGTGCATTTTCATTTGCTCCAGCATAGTCTTTGATAGACGGCACTCCCATCTACACAGTTGCCAAAGTCAAGTGTCCTAGTTTTCTAGATGCTTTGTCCTTGAATGATTTTTGTAGAACTGAAATATTACCTTGATAGTCTACGAATTTTACATGCTGCCTATGTCTGTTATGGATAGTAGATTGGGGAGAAAATGTGGTGATATTGACTCTGAGAAAAAAGTTTTTCATTATTTAGCACGAGTATCGATCATTCGATGCTGTAGTTATTCATCAGACTTTTTTTTCTGGTGTGCTTTCCAGTTGATTCCTGGTTGAAATGGGCTGTACTCATAAAAATTGGTATTTAATTTTTACTTATAACCTGCTGCATACTAACTCTTAAAATACGGTAAAAACTTGAAAATCAGTTAGGTGGAGCTTCCCAGCTCGAGTTTTCATTGTCTGGATAGCTGTACAAGCAAAGAGATATCATAAAGAGTGATGTGAGTATGGGGAGACTCAAAGCACATTTGTAAGTTTGAAACAAGACATTGTAAATTACAACAAAATGAAAGAGAGTGGGATATCATCATTCAATGTGATATCTAATTCAAACAAATAACCTGCTACATACTAACTTGCAAGATATAGTAAGTTCGTTTAAACGGCCACACTCTAGCCTCCCAGCCGAAGTTTTCAATATCTAAACAATCATAAAGAGTATTCTGAGTGCAGGGAGATTCGAAGCATGTTAAATTATAACAAAATGGAAGACAAAGTTAAGATGTTTTACAAAAACATATGATTTTGAGCAGTTCCTGGAATTTCTTGCAACCAATAAGAATCTAGATCAGAAACCCGTTATGAAATATGAAATAATACGAGAATGAGTTTTTCATGTGCTATATCGTTTATATGCAGTGAGTTGCAATGAGGTGTCCGCCTATTGTGCATTTTAATCAAAGAAAATAGTGAAGTTCATACTAATTGTGTTCCATGAGTACATCAGTTTCACAGGAAATGTCTTAAATGCTAGCTATAGTTGTGCGTGATTAGAGTTCATGTACATACCAACCCCGTGTGATAACTACCTGCTCCACTGTGGTATCTTTCAGGGATTCCTCTTATATCGTGTTCCTCTAATGCATGAATTACTAATTCCTCAATGGTGTGCCTTGCATGGTATATGTGCATGCAACTCAACCTCTTGGGCACGGAATATTCTTTTTGGTTGGATTCGCCCAGCTTCGATGGAAATAATATGCTCAACAACCACCTGAGTTTATTTGATCTTAACTTCCCAAATAAGTAGCATCGCTTATAAGTAGATTCTAATTCTGAAAATGTTGACGAGGAGAATATGCATCAAACTTGTAACTCAATTGTACGTTGTCTTCTGCATGTTCACCATCCTTCATGACACATGGATGTGTTTGTTAAATGTGATGTAATCGTGCATATTGCACACTCACTGTGAATGCAGTCTTTCTTTTGCCATCTAGTTCAGCTATTATGATTTATTTAAACATCTTCACCTTCAATTTCATCTTTAAGTTGATCCATCTTTTTCATACATTGTAATTTATTTCAAATTTGTGCATTGAATAGCATTAATAAACTTTCTTGCTTTAAGAGAAATGCTTTGAAAATAAACTGATTAGTCATAATATCAGTTTATTACAAGCATTTACATTTATTTACGAAGCCTTTTGGCAACTTAAACTACTATATAATTTTCTTGATCAAGAATTGACTATCAATTGTAACTAATATTTGTAAGTTGAGAACATAGTCTTGTCTTTAATGTTGGCTCGAATATGGAAGTATCACAGGAATCCTTTCCCCCTTTCTTGTGATTGTTTGCACTAGTTATAATAAAGGTCAATCTTTGTTAAAATACCATAATACCTCTTCGAAAGGTTTGGAGTTTGATTTCACTCAGCTGAACAATGGATACAAAGATGAATTGACATGATACAAGATATGCAATTATTGATGGGTATATGAAAATAGCTCTTGTTTGGCAATATTGAATCTTAAATTAATATGCAAGTTTGTTCAAAGAATTAGCACAAAAAGTAAGCTTGATCTTTTGTTATTAAGGTGACACCTACTTCTCAAGAGTTGTTTTCTAGGATTTGTACTATAAAAGGACTATAGCTGCTCTCAAGTTTGGTTCTAACTTCTAAGCACTGATAAAGGTTGTGCTTTGATTTGTGAAGTTAGTGATTATGTATATGTTGTCTTCATTTTGGAAGTGTCAAGTTTGTACTATATTCGAATTTTTTTTCCAATATAGAATGTAAAGGAATCATTTGCATGTGTGCATATAGAGTAATTGAAACTATACACAAATTGGAATGTACTATGCTCACCATTGGTACGAAGGCAAAGTTTTAGATGTGTTTGTATGTAGTGGTGGGTATTCATGTCATTTGGTTGAGCCAAAGAGCACCCATTGTGAGAGCCAATAAGAGCTGATAGGAAAATATCTAATTTGCAATTGAGCAAGTGAATCTTTATATTGCTTGTAGTAGAACTTCGAGAGCTCTCTCTCTCTCTCTCTCTCTCTCTCTCTCTCTAGAATCCTTTGCATTCAAGTTTTGGGTTGAGGCTAGTTATGACACTGTTTTTTCATGTGTACTTGATATGTAGTTTTTTTATGATTGATCAATGTTTGTGTACATGAGCTCTTGCCAAGATGCAAAGCTAGTTAGATTGCCATATCAAATCCAAGTTTGATCAACATAGCTTCGATAGTGTGCAATCTCACATGCATGAATGAGTTGGAGTCGGTGGTATAATATTTTCTTGGCTAGGGATGCCATCTAGGGGGCATTTTAATCTACTCTCTTGGAGATAGAGGATGTTGTTAGCCAAGATTTTTCAAGTCCCATCTCAAAATTTTGGTTTCTTCAATATCTCCCAAGATTTTTAGACGTAATCGAGCCATAACCAAAATTCATCCCAAAATCTGGTTGTGTAGGCTCTTTTTAATATTTTTGCACAGTAGTAAGATCTGTTTCATCGCTCAAGGTTGACCCAACATTTTGGCTTTTAATGCCTATATTTTGAGTATGGAACAAGATTGAGATATTGAGTCAAGATCTAGGCTTATTTCGTCAAGATGTTTAACTCAATTCAATAGTAGAGATCATGTTTCTTGGCTATTCACTTGCCTTAGGTCAACTCCAAGGTTCAGTTTTGATTGTGCATGGTTAATCAAGAAGTTTGCTCAAGATATTGGTTGCTCTAACTTTGATCGAGAGCCTAGAATGTATTGTCTAGGTTATGGGCTATGCGAAGTTTGATCAAGATAACGATCAAGATTTTGGCTACCTTGTAGGTTTCTCAAGATTTTATTGGCCTATCAACGATTGAACTAAGATTATGAATAGCAACCAAGTTTGTGTCACAAGTCTTTATTTCGATTCTAGGCCTTTCACAATTGTCTTCAAAATTATGGTTAGAACTTTTGAGGGTGTATTGACAATTCAAGATAAGCTCATTGTATAGAAAGCAAGACAATATGGCCTTGGGTATTATGTCCCAGGAGAGGAGTTTCATGAGCCTCTAGGTCATGTCATCTAGGCTATAGACTTTGCAAGTTCTAAAGGTATATCTTCCTAAAGTTTTGCTTTCTCTTGGCCACTTGTCTAGGATTCGAAATGAAGACCAAGAGTGGCTATGACTACAAACAAAACTTGCAGCCAATATTCTCACTAGAGTACTATTTGGTTGCAATTTTTTTTCACAGCCATTACTCATTGCTTTTTGCAAACCATAGCTAGCACTTTAGTGAGAGTGCTAACTACAATTTTTTTTGTAGCAATCTGGCTTGGCATGCCGGCATTCCAGGCCAGATGGTTGCACTTTTTTTCAGCCAAGCTTGACTTTGGGGAGGATGAAATTACATGATTGGACAAAATTATGAGATCCCTATATCCTACCCATTCATGATTATCCGAAGATCCCGAGACGTTTGCATTTTTTTGATCCTCTTTTAAGATCTCCAAGGCAAATTTAGGAGATCATATTACATTTGAGTGGCAAAGCATATTCATGAAATGCATCTTGTATCACTATAAGGCATAAGAAAGGGAGTCTAGCTATAGACTACATGTATGCCATTTTGGCTTATGTCTTAGAAAGCTTCATATGAATATAATTACCCATTTCATATGTATTATGGTTTATGATTTGTAATAGGCATAAAAGTATGTTGAACAAAGACAGTTTCGATGTAAAACCTCTTTACATAAGGCCATGTTTGTTTTATGCTCAAGGGAATAAGGTTGTTTGACGTACAACATTAAACTAAGACTTTGCTTTGAGATTGATTTTTTGTTGCTTTTGAATAGCTAAGAAAACCCTAGATCCAAGCACATCAAGCATCAAAGGAAATGAAGAGGATTAACATGTTGTCACGTGGAGATTCGCTCCCATGAGAGTGATAGCATAGTTCATAATCATGCACATGCTTATGATCCACATCTAACACTAAGATTAACACTATGATGCATTAATACTACTCAAGTGAAGGTAAAGCTTACTTTTTTTTCTCTTTCTTTTCTCTCTCACAAAAATAAAGATCAATCCCAACAATCATCAAATCCAAAAACATAAAGATCCAAATAAAGCACGAGAGATGGAGCAAGTAAGAAGAGCAAGGACATCTGATCTCAATCCGTAAGAGGTTCGACATGCTTTAAAGTACCACTATATATAGTGGATTTTAGGGCTTTGGCCTCAAATCCTGTTGGCCAATTTCCACCTCCCTTATTATTTGAAATTTGAAATTTGAATTTTGGGGGGAACCTTTTTTATTTACTAACTTGACTATTAGGCCTCGCGACATTTAATTCCTGCAAAAAGGCCTAAATTCTTTTTATTAGCTTTTAACTAATCAAATAACTATGTGACCATCAAGTTGGACTTACACACGCAGGGTGCCAAATTCCTCTCATTTATTAACTAGAGTTAAATTTGTCTTGATATCCGCAAAACCTCCAACAAAGACTTTTGAGGATGCAAAATTTAAGAGAATACTCCCTACTCCTTCAATCCCACAATCATTTGTAGTATACATTGATTTTTTGACACCTTCATAAGGCATGAGACTAGAGAAAGAATTTTTGAACTACACATGTGAGAACTAGCCCCACTATCAATATACCACAATCCATCATTCTTGAAAGGAGAAGAAGAGAAGCTAGACACCATCATGACACACTCTCACATTAGAAAGGTTAGCTTGCTTGAATTGGTTTTTCTTCTTGAAGAAATTTGTGGCATAATGGCCTTTCTTGCCACAAAAGGAACACTTGGATGTTGAAGCTTGAGTCATCGTCATCCATCCCTCTCATTCATAGATTACACATCTCCCCTACCACCCTCTCTGATCATTCGTTCTTATCCTTTGCTTGACTTTGTCTTTGTTGAAGTGTTGTTTTTGTCCTTTGCTCCTCCCCTTGTGCTTGTCCTTGACAAATAAAGCTTTGGCTTCTTCACCATTGTTGATTGAGAGTGTGTTCATCCTCATGAGTTTATTCTCTTGCCCACCCAAAAATGTGAAAAAATCTCTAAAATCAAAAAAATATTGAAAACCATCATTCGTCGGGTCTACTGTATATAGATCTGGTCTAGATCTATTTATAGACATAGCGGCGAAGGTTAATTCTAAAAATAGAAGACTAAAGTGAGTGTTCCCCTAGTTGGTGATAACCTTTTGTAGAAAGTTTTACACCTTTTCGCAAGAATATCAGTTCTCAGAAGGGAATCTTCGCTTGAGTCACAGTCAGTTCATCTTACTATTGTTGGTAATTAGTAATTTAGACGAACATTAGGTCAAGGTTAGTTGTTATATTGAGCTATTTTTTGTCAAAAAAAAAAATTCTATAAAAATAATATTATCACTCTTGAATCTCCGCCTGAACCTTCATCGATTTGTCTGAGCTTTCCAAATTTTTAGATCCATCAATTTTGAATTCGACAAAGGTTAGCTGTATTTGGATTATTCAAAAATTTCATTTTAACCCTCTCCAAGCTGCAAAATGAAATATTGTTCACCAAAAGAACCTTCGCCAATTTTACAATAGTTTCATCTCTATCAGATCTATATCTACTGTCAGTAGACAAAAGTTGGTTTTTTCAGATTTGCCAGAAATAGCTAGTGTAATGATTTTTTTTAATCAAAAATAATATCGAAAGCACCCCCACCGAGTTAACCTTCGCATGGGAAACCTTCGCTAGTATTATTTTTGAGTTCCGAACTATCAAATCTAGCTACTTTTGTGAAAGATCCTAAATAGATTTGGTACTGATTTTGAGAAAATTTTTATTTTTAGAGTACCATTTGCTTGATGAAGATCTATTTTTTTGAAGTTATAATCTGATTGATATCAAGTGAAAGTTTTTACAGGTCAGATTAGAGAATAGGTGAAAAAATCTAGATCCAATCTCATTATCCATTACCTAATTTTTTGTTCTAAAAAATGGCCGATTCGGGTTCTGAACCTGAACTCCCGTTACCTCCATGTCCTATTATTAGAGGACCTCCTTGGTTGGAGTTACCAAAGTACAATGGAATATCTGATCCGAAAGTGTTAAACTCTTAGAAGATGTAAGATTCAAGGGAAAACTCCCAATTTCTTCAATAGTACATGCATGACCAATAGCTGTGTATATTGATTTCTTAAGTCCTTGAAAAGGTACAATAGAAACAAAAGAATTATTGGTGCAACACATGTGTGAGGAAGCACCACTATCGATATACCACTTCCAGATTGAATAGTTGGAGGTGTTTAATCTTTCACTAGCTTCTAAGAGATAACCTCCCACAGATGTCATTAAAGTGAAGGTTCTTTGTAAATAGACAAAAAAGATATGTTGCTTTCTTTTTTACTATAGGACTCACAAAGAGCGTGTACTATCAATTCCTATATAAAATCTTGCAACAGAATTTGAGATAGATCTCGAATATCCTACCAATGCAATACAAACTAGATCAACCTCTCAAATAAATTGGAGTATAGGCAAATTTTGGTTCTACCTTCCTTTGGCACGTGTGGAATGCTCAAAAGAGAGCAATATTGACTCAAATACAATTAGTTTGTATGAAACAATATGTCAAACAAGCCAAAATTTTGACTAGATCTCGAGTTTGGTAGATTGGTATACACAAAACATGAATTTTGAATCAAACAAACAATATGATCAAATCAAAGGTGTCTACTTGAGTTTTGGGTCTCTCCCTACCCCTCTTTAAGAGCTTATAACTCTTGCTAGGTTCATCAGATTGATTTGAAACAGATTGCAATGGAAAGTAGACTCTTCTAGCTTTCCAACAAGCTATTATGTCACTATCTTTGGATTAACATCAATGAGATAAAGGAGATTGAAGTACTCTGATTTTCACACGTGTGAACTGTCGAAATTCCGTACAATATGGAGAGTGAAATTCACAATCTATGAAGATTCATTGAGGCCAACTTTAAATTAGACTTAGAGTTTGACTTTTCAAAATCAATTAGTATAAATTTCATTTGAATAAACACTTTTTGAAAGTGTGGGAAAGTTAGAAGTCGAGTTTGAGTAGATTCAAATTTAAATGTTGGGTACATTGAATCTAGTCCCAAAAATAGTAGGGTTTACATTCTGGAGGGAAAGCCAAGTGGCCAAATAGGGTTTGGACCTGTTATAAAAGGATGTAACTCATGGAAAAGCAGATTTTCTCTCTTCTCTATCTCATTTCATGCTTATACATGGTTCTCTTGGGTTCTCCATTGCTGCACTATACTTGTGATTGCTTGCAATTCTATGTGTAGAATGATCTATATTTGCTATTTTCAGGTTCACACGTGTGAAATACAGTAGCTTGCTGGATTTGTACTGACAGCAACAATACTTTATATTTTGATACATGTTTGATCAAGTTCTATTAGAGTTTGCATTTGATTTTGTGTGTAGATGCTGATTTTTCTACATTGGCAAGATTGGTGGAGTAGCTTGTAGATCTTTAGTAGATTTAGATATGAATTGATCTCAAATCTTTCACACAATCTACCTCAAGAATCTAAGGCTAGATCAACATCTAGAATGCTATTGATCAAAGTAAGTTTAATTCCACACGTGCGAGGAAAGTACAAAAGCAATGAAAGTATGAAAAATAGCTTCAACTCAGGTTAGAGAGAGAATAACATTTCAAGCTTAACTGAACAAGATCCAAATTGACATGAAGATAGTCTCTATACTTGATTCATCATAAAAAATCGTGAGCATTCTCACTTACATTTATGGTGGATGTAATAGCTCTAGGTAGCACTTGCCTTCAATCACCATTTTACACTTCTAAGTGTAGTGCATGATTATCCACCTACTTTCTACGTGTGGCAATTTTTCAACTACAAATGTACAAATCTACTTGCATGTGTCCATTATAACTTTTGCATGCCTTGCATGTCACATTGGATATCTTGGACATAATGTATATGTAGTACCTCGAGTTTCTACTAGCCAAATTTGGCCATTTCATTATCTAAAACTACATGCATGTCACATATGGCAAGTTAGACTTAATACATGTGATGTGGCTCGAGTTTCTACTAGGCCATTTTTGGCATTTGCAAGTTGTAACACTACATGCACATTGTAAATCTTCATCAACCCCTAAAGTCAAGATGGATGACTTTTTTATTTTCAACACCATAATGCTACATGCAGTTTATGTTCCCAATCAAAACGACTTGCTTCCACTGTTTTTGTCATAATATTGCAAAGAATTTTATTGGAAGATTTTGCTTGTCCATTACCCCCTCGGATAATATGGAGTACTAAACTGATGAATAACAAAAGAATTACAAAAGAATTCCTCCAATAGACGCTTGATCGTTTCATTGACAAAATGTGTTCTCCTATCACTAACGATCTTGACAAGACAACCAAATTGAACAATGATGTTCTCATATGGAAATTTTGTAGTAGATTTTGCATCTACTACACGAACTGCTCTGGCTTCAACCCATTTGGTCATATAATCTGTTGCTACAATAATGTATCTAGCTTGAGTACCTCTTGCTGCAAGATGAATAGGACCAACATTATCAAGTCCTCATTTTTCAAATGGTACTTGAGCTAAAACTAGATGTAAATGTTCGTAGTTCTGTTTCGTAGGACGACGTGCTCGCTAACATACATCACATGACTGAATGCACTTCTCAGTATCCTTATGAAGTGTAAGCCACCAACATCTTCATTGCAAAATTTTACGAATAGTGATATCAAATGAAAAATGTCCTCCTCCCATTCCATCATGAGAAAATATGATTGAACTAGGCATTTCATGTGGTAACACACATCTTGGTGATACAATTGACCACAATCAATTGGTAAGGTTGCGCTTCAAAAATCAATCGTCTTTATTGAATTTTGGACAAAGCTTCACTTGGTTGACCCAACAGTAGATATTCAACAATGTCTTATGCCCACTCAGGTACTGTTTCAACATAGAATAACGCAACATCTGGTAATTCATCATCCACTTTAGTATTAATTGGCTCTATTTGTATTCTAGAAACATGATCGACAAGATAATGCTATTTAACCTTCTGAACCACAACTCGGAAGTCAAATTTAGTCAATAATAGTAATCATCTTGCAATACGTCTCGTATTGCATATCTGGTTAACCAAATATAGAAAAATTGATGGTCAGTATAATAAAAGAAATGTTTCGCCATTAAATAATGTCAAAACTTTTTCACTGAAAACACCATAGCCAATGTTTCTTGTTCTGTGGTTAAAGAGTTCATTTCTACATCACTCAATTGTCAGCTAGCAAATCTGATCGAAAAATCTTTTTTATACTCCCCCGGTTGCGTCAATACAAATCCAATGGCATATCTTGACGCATCAGTATGCACATGGAACTCAGTTGTCCAATTTGGAGCTCGTAAGATCGGTGCAGAAGCTAAGGCTTTTTTCAATTTTTCAAATGCTTCCAAGACACCAGTTGTCCAAATCGGTACAATAGTCAATTTATATATAGGTCGTGCTAGATCCGCAAAAAAATATGATAAATATTCGATAGTAATTTGCATGACCCATAGATATGTAAACTCCTCATATTGTTCAAGCTGGAGGAAATTATACAATAACCTTGATTTTTGAATAATCTGTAGCAATTCCATGCCTCGATATTACATGGCCAAGAACAACTCTATGAGTAACCCATTTTACTTAAGAGTAGGAAAGGATCTTCCAAGAACTTTTTGGGCTTAAATTTTCCAATGAGGGTAGCTTTAACTACTTCCCAATCTAAACATTTTGTCAAGTCTTGATTATAAAACCAATCTTGAGCAGCACCAGTTAAGGACATAGGAAATAATTTAAGTTTATCCTCTGGATTAACTTCACCATAGACTTCACATGATTTAGTAAAGATTTTGAAGGAAGTGGAACACTCGGATGTTTACTTTTCATCATCTATAAGCAAGGGAGATATCACTTGCTTTGCTATTTTTATTGATGGTTTCACAAGTGACACTTGGTTATAAGTTTTATGGTGCATCATTATTTCCCATTATTCAAAGCTTTGTGGAGTTATGGAGCTATTGTAAGAAATACACCATATGGAGTCTTGTTCAACTGTAAGCCTAAGGTTGTTTACTTTAGTGTACTTGAAAGTTATTGCTTTGCATATGTTCTCTTGGAAGCAAGGAAGGAAGGTGATCCAAGTTTATGGATCATGGTTCGATGCTTATCCACCAAGGAGGCCTATAAAGCCTATATACTCTCTATTTCAAAAGTGTTTGAGAATGGAGATTTTATTATTTATGAAGATCAACATTCAACCTTGGTAGGGGCTGAGATCATAACATCTCATGATGCATCACAAGTCACTTGTATTGATGATAGTCAACTTATGATGGGGTCGAGGTTTGAGGAGGAGTATCCTCAACAAGTGTATTCAAGGAGATCTTCAATAAGCAAGGCCGAGTCCTTGTGGTAATTTTTTCATGGAAAAGAGAGGAAAAGTTCAGGTGGCCTATTGTTTGGAAATATTGCTTGTCATTGATGACTTAATTTTGTTTTCAAAACATTTTGAAAGCAAGATAATGTATCATCAATTGTATGCTCTTGGATATAGTAAGAGTAAGAGTGAGAACACGCTCAAACATATTGAAAATCATGTTTTTTCATGTAATGAGGCATTATGTAAACTTCTCTTGAGGATAAGTGAAGCATCCAAAGAGGGCACTTATACCCTTTGAGAATGTATTGAGCCTCAAAGAGATCAAGTTAGAATTTGATTTCAAGATTAGATCCATTTTGGATTAAATTCGTAGCATATTAACTAGTCAAGCTAGTATGCTTAATCTTGATGATCAACTTTCTTGTTTATCTTATGATCTTGCTGATCATGATGAGACATGGAAGCCTCGGATTTCCCAACTTATGGTGTAGCCAATCCCATGCAATTGGATTTTTCAAATCAAAGATCTTAATCAAGCATGGAGGAGGCATATTGAAATAGTGGCAATTTGGTGGAATTGGCATGAGATTTCTACCATAGAGATTTTATCTTGGATATGGTAAGGGTGATGCTATGATGGATTTATTGGATGATCTTCACTTCAAATTAAAAATGAAAAATCCACACAAAAATTTGTTCATCAAGCATTGGACTAATCTTGGATTACTTCAAGATCAAATGTTCAAGTCAAATTGATAGCTTTTTAGGAGGAGTGTTGAAAATAAAAAAGCCATCCATCTTGACTTTAGGGGTTGATGAAGATTTACAATGTGCATGTAGTGTTACAACTTGCAAATGCAAAAAATGGCCTAGTAGAAACTCGAGCCACATCACATGTATTAAGTCTAGCTTGTCATATGTGACATGCATGTAGTTTAGATAATGAAATGGCCACATTTGGCTAGTAGAAACTTGAGGTACTACATATACATTATGTCCAAGATTTCCAATGTGACATGCAAGGCATGCAAAAGTTGTAATGGACACATGCAAGTAGATTTGTACATTTGTAGTTGAAAAATTGCCAGATGTAGAAAGTAGGTGGATAACCATGCATGCATAGTGATATGTGTCAATATTTTGGTAGATACTATACTTAGAAGTGTAAAATGGTGATTGGAGGCTAGTGCTACCTCGAGCTATTACATCCACCATAAATGTAAGTGAGAATGCTCACTATTTTTGATGATGAATCAAGCATAGAGGCTATCTTCATGTCAATTTGGATCTTGTTCGATTAAGCTTGAAATGCTATTCTCTCAACCCGAGTTGAAGCTATTTTTGATCCTCGAAGTAGATTGTGAATTTCACTCTCCATGTGGTCTACGTGCTAACACAAAACTTTGTAGAGATCCTTCACACACTTTTGGTGGTTTCCAACAAGTGTGAACATTCTGAATTTTTCACATATGGGCATTCAAAACAGCTTATAAAGTTAGTCAAATCAGATGCCATTTCAACTTGTTTATGGCCAGGATGCAGTTATGCCAATAGAATTTTTAGCTCCATGCTTACACATAGCAGCAATAGAATGCTTGGATGACACTAAATCTTTACAACTATGTCATGAGGCTTTGCATAAGCTATGTGAAACCATATTGATGGCAATTCATGCACTAGCAGTGGAAAAAGTTTGTCGCAAGGCATGGCATGGCCATTGATTACATAACAAAGATTTGAAGGAAGGAGATCTAGCTTTGATGTACAAAATGAAATTGATCAAAGGAAAATTGAAATTTACAAGTGAAGGACCATACAGAGTCAAAGAGATTTGATCATATGGAGCAGTGGTCTTGGAACACCTGGATGGTAGAAAATTTGATACTCCTGTGAATGGCAGCCGATTAAGCTGGTTTTGGCAACCTGATTCTCCAACTTGATCAAGGATCTAATTTCTGATCTTTATTTGTTTTACAATTTTGTTGTTTTGATTAGTTATTTTTATCTATTTTGGAAAAGACAATGAAAAGAGAGAGAAAAAAAAAGAAATGATGAAAATGATGAGCAAAAGTCAGTAAAGTCATCAATTCAAGAAAAAGAGAAAGGAAAGTATTTTCAAAACTCAACTCTTGATGAAAAGTAACTTAAAAACACTAATTGAATTGGATTTTGAATCAAACAGTCATATGAACCTTCATTGAGTTGCCAAATGATAAATCCAGTTCAGATCTACTTATATTGAGCTAAGTGAAAGTTGGTTTGTAGCAGAAGTACCTATTTTGCAGTTAGGCGAGAATTTAGAATTATGTTACTTTGAAAACCTTCGTCGAGCATGTTGCACTCATTATGAACCTTCGTCAACCTGACAAATGGATTCAAAACATCAAAATTAGGTTGGTGAAACCCTAATTTTTTTTATTAAATGTAGTATCTAGGCGAAGGATGCACCTTAACCTTCGTCGAGCTACCCTATTGGTCAAGAATCTTCGCTAAAAATTTTGGAAGCTATTTTCATAGTATTAAACATGCCTAAATTTTTTTGTCTAGAACTAATAGGCCAAACTAGTACTTTGTCTAACAGACCCTCCAAATTAGCCTATAAAAGGGCCAATTTCAAATTCATTTCTCACCAGTTCTAGTGAAGCTCTTGCGAATTTTTTCGACAACCAAACTTCCTCCAGACTTCCAAATAGTCTTTTGACAAGATTTTTAGTCTTCTGTTCCTTGTTTTTATCAATTTCCTTACTTTTACCATGTCATCTATTGAGTCAGATACCTCTGTTTCACCCCGATCCAAGGTTCTGATGTTCCAAACTCAACGGACATCATGGCGCTTCCTAGCACTAGAAAGATATCTGATTGGCTGAAGCTCGCGGATCCCTTGCTCAAAGTGATGAGTATAATTCATGCCATATCCTTTTTAAAAAGAATTATATGGAGTTTATCAGCATGGCTTTTGGTACTTGGAATGACTAAGCCAAGGCTAAATTTTATATTACCTTACATGGAGTAGTGCACAAACGATGCATATATCAGAGGCTGCTCTTGCTGCCATAGGAATTGTGTCTAGCCCTCATCCTGTTTCATCTAAAAAACAGACGAATTTTGTCATCAAGCCATTTGTTGACACTCAGGTCAACCAATACCATACAAATGATGGTTATCTCCTAGAAGCCATTCATGATCATGTACTCCAAGTCTTTGCACACCTCTTGAATAATTTCTTGATGGTTGAGAACTTAGGGAAAGACAGGATCTCATCTCAGATCCTTCATCGTCTAGTGGATTCTAACTACAAGTTAGACAAAGGGACCGTATAGCCTTATGACTGGTACAAGTATTGGAATTTGATGCTCAGCCTCAAATCCATTCAATAAAGAGCATCTTGAAAAAAACCAAAAACAGAACGTCCGAATTTTTGAGCAGAGGATTCAGGATCAAATTTTTCTAAAATTCTTCGATACTGGATTGACTTGAAAAATTCTAAATTTTTTGAGTCATTGTACATTTTTTGATACTTGTAAATTTCAATACTGTCGGTCTAAAATCAACCCAACGACATCGCGTTGACAATCCACCCACTTTGTACATGCATTCTGTAATGAGGCGGTTGTAATAAGTGCAACAAAAGGTAGTTGTAGATATTTTGTAGGATACCAATCCTAGAATCATCATCAAAAAATTTCTTCTGATTATTCAAGTTTTTGTAGCCAGAGTTAACACTGTCAACAAATGTAAGCTGAAGTTATCACTTCAAGCATTGTACTCATCGTTTTGATATTAATCAGAGTGCAAATTTTCAGTCCTACTATTGTATCGTTTCATTGCACATTTGTTTGAATCATTCAATTTGAATATTCTGTTGTTGTTTGTGGCGTTTCCGATCCTACACGCACCCGTTTGTGCTTCCGCTGACTAACCTCTTGATTTCCAACATGGTATCAGAGCGGGCAGTTCAATAATCTACATTTTATTGTGGATTATCAAGTCTTCTTTCTATCAAGACTTTGTTCTAGCAAGCGCGCAACCGACAATATCTCGAAATCGTTGTTTCTATCAATGATCTCGCTCAACCAGAATGGATTCGTCTTCTAGTTCTTCTCTAATCGACAGACTCGAGCAACTACCATATCTGGAAATTCAAAATGAAGGTCATACTACTAGCCAAGAAACTGTGGGACATCGTTGATGGCACATAAGTTTAAACCTGAAGGTGATGCAGCCACTATCACCAAATGGAGGCTGAAAAATGGCAAGGCTTTTGCCATGATTACTCTCAACATCAAAAACAATTAAATCAATCACATAAGAGCTACTCAGATTGTTGGACATCCTAGCAACACTCTACGATATCAGGGACGTCTCCAAACTCTATTTGAGAAAGAAATTCTTCACCCTGAGAATGTCTGAAGCAACAAGTGTTTCGAGCCATATCAAAACACTTCAAAATCTTATGGAGCAGATGATTGCAACTGGCTCAGTCATTGAAGATACCAATGTTGTTATGACTCTATTACTGAGTCTTCCTGAGGCCTATGAAAATTGGGTCCTAGCAATTTCGATCTAGGAGAAGATCACCCTTTCAAGAGTAATCTCATTACTCCAACAAGAGGAGGCCACAAGATTTGCAACCTCCTCAAGCACATGGTCGGATCCTCAAGCTGCTCTATATTCCAAAAATCAGAAGTTTAGATCCAAAAAGAAGGACAATATACAGTCAGGGTTGAATTTTGACTCAGGCTCAAATTTTGGCTATGGGTCAAATTCAAGCTCAGGGTCAAATTCAAACTCTTATTTTTTTTCAACCAAAGCATAAACTTTTTTGCAAAAATTGCAAGAGAATTGGACATGCCAATCAAGGACTGCAGAACTTTAAAATTCAACAATAAGAAGAAGAAGTAGTTCTAACAACAAGCGAATTTTGCCTCAACCAGTTTTTCGATACAACAACAAGATGAAAATAAAGCAGCCTTTATGACCAAGGTTGGAGAATAACAAGATATCGATTTCTAGTATCTCGACTTTGGAGCAACTCAACACATGACTCACCATCAAGATTGGTTCAAAAATTATAAACCTTTCACCCACTGTCAAGTTGTGCAACTTAGAGACAACTCACGACATTCAATTCAAGGTGAAAGAATAGTCAGAATTGAATTCAAGTTGCTGTCCAACGTTCTCCATGTTCCAAATCTAACCAAAAATTTGCTCTTAGTTAGCAGAATCACCAATTCAGGTCGGAGGTTCAAATTCGATACAACCGGCTGCACCATCCTTGACAAAAAGTTCTAGCTTTTGGAAGAAGAAGTGGCAATCTCTACAAACTCAACCATTGTTATTCTTCCAATAGTCAAGCTCTTCACACCTCAACTTCAGAATTATCTGATATGCTTTGGCATTTTAGACTAGGCCATTTGAATTTCAATAGTATTCAACAAATGTCAATTTAGAAACTAGTACAACATCTGCCTTCTGTTAGCAAGCCAACTTCTCCATGTAAAAGCTGTATAATCAGCAAGCATGCTAGAAGTCCTTTCATTTTGGACTCAGTTCATACTTCCAAAGGCCAGTTAGATCTTTTACACAATGACATCTGTGGCCTGATGCAAACTGCTTCCAAAGGGGGAGCTCTATACCTCCTAAACCTTCATCGATGACTTCTCTCGAAGAACTACAACCTATTTTCTAAAGAAAAAATCAGAGGCATTCAAGTATTTCACACAGTATCAGACCCATAGGAAGATCAAAGCTCTATGCATAGATGGAGGGAGAGAATTTATTTCCACTAAATTTTAGGAGTTCTACAAGACCAATGGAATACATCAACAATTCACAACGAGCTACTCACCTCAATCCAGTGGTGTAGCTGAACGGAAGAATTAGACACTCATTGAAAGTGCCAAGAGCATGCTGGCCCATGCCTCTCTTCGGAAATTTTTTTGGGCATAAGCTTTTCAACAATCACGTATCTACAAAATCAATCCATTACCAAAGCCCTAAATGACAAGGCTCCTTATGAGGTGTGGTCGGGATCGAAACCATTACTCAAGGATATATGAGTGTTTGGTTACATTGCTTATGCTAAGATCCCTGAAGATCTCAAGAAGAAGCTGGATGATAAAAGCACAAAATCGTTTTTTGTTGGCTAATTCCCAGAACACAAGGCATACAAGCTCTATTATCTAGAAATGGGAGACAAAAAATATAAAATAGAATATGAGACTAAACTTATCAAAAAAAGATAATTAAATAAAGAAAAAGCTATGCTTAGCATAGGAGACATAGAATATAAAAAAGTGTGAAGAATTGCCAAAAATTGGCAAATCTAGCTTGATCAAAAACCATGTAGAATAGTGTAAATTGTGTACACAAGTGGGTCCCTCACATGTGAGGCCATGATGCCACATGGGAAACCCATACTAATGTAGGTTAGGTCAAGTCAAAAGAGTTGGTCATGTCTATTTGGTGGTCATCCCTACTTTATAGGACCTACACCTAAGTTTAAGGTGAAAATTTGACCAACTAGCTACCTACCAAGCATAACTCTAGGAAATAGACTAGGGTTTCATTTTAGGTCAAGGAGAGTGAGTTAACTTCCTTATTACATGCTGGAAATCCACCTAACTTCAAGAAGGAAGTCGAATTTGGTATGTATTCCCTCTCTCCATAGTGAGAAGATAGAAAATGTTTGGAGCTCAGTGGCAATCTCAAGCTAGTTCACTATGTACATTGAGTTTTTGTGATCCAAATGAAACCAAATCAATTTCTACTTGTTTCTCAGGTTGAAGGCCGTACTACAGCCTGTAGTACACACGTGTGGGCTCGGATTTCAATGTTTATCAATGCTTTTGATTGTTAATGCTTGTTGTTTGTCAAATTGCCAATCTAGATCAACTTTTTTGTGTCTAGTTTTTTGATAGATTGTTAAGCAAGCATCCAATCACTCTTGTGGATCTTTTGTAGATCCATTTATGGTCCTAAAGTACAATACTTTCACATGGTATCAGAGCCAAGTACAAGAGCATAAGCCATTGATCTAATGCAAATCCATTTTTAGCAAGTTTTGGTGCTAAAAACTAGTATTGAGAGGGCAAGCTAGAATCTTGATTTTGGTGAGGAGATTTGATCCCAAACTTGGTAGGGGTCCAAATCCGTACTATCCACATGTGTGGGCACCTCTGAACTTTCATTTAATGCATGGTATTAAGATCATTTGCCATTGATTAGATTTGAATTTTTTTCATGAAATCTAATTAATCTAGGCTGATTTCAGGTCCTATTAAGGTTAAAAACAGGTCTTGAAAGTACACCAAGAAGGAAGAAAGAGATTAAGTCATTTTTTGTCCAAAAATAGCCAAAATTGGCAAGATTTGATTGTAAGTAGATTTCACATCATCTTATCTTCATTCCAACTTTGTGAGGGAGTGCTAGAACTGAGATTATAAGTCCATTTGTTGGATTAGAAATCTAATTTGAGTGAAAAACTACAAGAGTGAGACCTTAGTGAGTTTCTAGAGACAATCAAATCCATTTCTTGGCAAGATTTGTTTGAAAGTAGTTTTCACTTCATCTTATCTTCATTCCAGCTTTGTGAGAGAGTGACAGAACTGTGATTATAAGTCCATTTGTTGGATTAGAAATCAAATTTGAGTGAAACATTGCAAGTGTGAGACCTTTGTGAGTTTCAAGTCAATCAAATATATTTCTTGTTTGTAGAAGTCACTAGTAAGATGGGATCTGTTGGAGCATACCTTCTAGAAGCTAGTGAGAGGTTGAATTCTACAAATTATGCTATTTGGAAGGTTAGAATGGAGTCACTCTTGGTGCTCCAAGACCTTGATGAGTTCCTGATTGAAGATGAAGATGAACCTCTAGGTGCACAGGAGTTAGCTAGATACAAGAAGAGATCTAGGCTTGCACTTCATTGTGTGAAGATGAATGTGAGCAATGATTTGTTGAGAGAAGTATCAGCTTGTACTAATGCTAAAGAGGCTTGGGAGTCTTTAAAATCAATCTATGAGTCTAGCAACACTTCTAGAGTTCTTATGCTTAGAAATCAAATTTTGCAAAGCATGAGGAGAAGTGAGGAGAGTGCACAAGATTATGTACTCAGAATCAAGTCTCTAAATAGGGAGTTGGCTTCCATTGGAGAGAAGATTCATGATGGAGAGCTTGTACAAATTGTCCTTAATGGTCTAGGAGATGACTTTGCAAATTTGGTCCAAAGTTTTGCCATCCAAGACACTTTGCCAACTATAGAAAAACTTCACAGTGTATTAGTGGCTGAAGAGTGTAGGATGCTCCATGCAAAATCTAGGATGAGTTCCTTGTCGTTGCAGGATGGTGATGAGAAAGCCAATTTCTCATTCAAGGGCAAAAAGAAGACCAATGGAAAGAAGAAGCATCCAAAGGAGGCCAAAGAAGAGGATGATGCATCAAGCTCAAAGGACAAGTCAAAGCAAAAATGCTTCTTTTGTGGAAGGAAGGGGCATTATGCATCTAAATGCTACAAGATGCTAAGAGCACGTGGAGGAGGACAAACAAGGAAACCTTGCAAAGGAGGAGGAGGAGGATGAAGTAGATGTATTCTTGATGGCATCTACATCCTCACAACAAGCAATGGCAATTCAAGAGACAATTGGTGGATCGACAGTGGGGCTAGCTCTCACATGTCTTGTGAAAAGGACTTTTTCTCAACCTTACACTCTTTCAATGCTGCTAAAAAGTTTGTCTTTACTGCAAATGATGAAGAGTGTAGGATAGATGGTGTTGGCACCATCTCTTTGTATCTAGAATCCTCAAAATGCATGGATCTAGAAAATGTCCTTTATGTACCATCAATCACCAAGAATATGCTTAGTGTTGGTCTACTCTTAGAGAGTGGTTTGGATGTCCACTTTAAGCATGGTGTTTGCTTCATCTTGAAGAATGATGTTTGCATTGCAAAGGGATTTAAACATGGAAGATTGTTTAAGTTGGAAGCTAGTGTTGCTTTTGAAAGAATGAGCTTGGCGAAGGAGGAGATCACTCAAGAGGAGATCTTGGCAAAGTGTGATCTTGCTTGCATTGAGGAGGAGCATCAAAAGGAGGAAGATCTTGAGGATCAGCCTCAAAACATGAGAGTTCCAAGGGAGTCCTCAATGACAATGGCCGAGTCATCAAATTGCATGCAAATTGTCCATTCAAGTGTGCATCTTGCAAGGGTGGTGAGCATTGGAGAGTCTACTGTCTTTGAATACTTTTTGGAAAGTAGTAGTAGACATGAGGTGACTTGTTTCTTACCTTTAAGATCCATGGTGTTTATTACTTTGTATGACAAGACAATGAAATGGGATGCTTTGAAATCTACATTTGTTGTTGATAAAGCAATTTCATTGGATAACTATTTTTGTAATAGTTTGAATAGAGTCATAAAAGATGAAACATGATTTGCTTTGAAAATATTTGTGTCCACATGCTTTGTGCATGATCATTCCAATGTAAGGACCAAAGATTATCCTATTTCAATGATAGGAATAATGGTAGTGTTTTGCTCTTCAAGTAGAGATTGTAGAATCTACTTGTTTTCAACCAAAGAATTTGTCAATGGTGGAAATGTGATCTTTCAAGAGTGGAAGATTTGTAAACTTGAAGAAGCACCTTTGGATCAACATCTTATTCAATTCATTGATGTTTTGGAGTCACGTCAAGTGGAGGATCAAGCTCAAGACCCGAGGACTCCAAGAAGAATCTTGAGTATCAAGATGGAGCCATCAAGGCTCAATCATATGGATCAAGCAAGGCAAGTTGTCTTTGGCAACAATATTTATGCACTTAATATTTTAATTGATGTATCTTCAAATGAACAAAATGCCTTGGAATCCATGGCTTGGCATGATGTTTAGTTTTGAAGTGTGCTACATGTGTATAGACACATTTATGGAACATCTTGTAAGGGATCCTCTAAGAGGTGGTGAAAGATCCTTCATGGACATCATTCTCTATTGGAGTCTCAAAAGTTCCTTGTTTGTAGCTGGATTTTTTAGACACTTCTAAAAGCTTTCATTGATCTATCAAGAGAGTTGTAAATAGATCAAGCTAAATTTGAGGAGGAGTGTGAAGAATTGCCAAAAATTGGCAAATCTAGCTTGATCAAAAACCATGTAGAATAGTGTAAATTGTGTACACAAGTGGGTCCCTCACATGTGAGGCCATGATGCCACATGGGAAACCCATCCTAATGTAGGTTAGGTCAAGTCAAAAGAGTTGGTCATGTCTATTTGGTGGTCATCCCTACTTTATAGGACCTACACCTAAGTTTAAGGTGAAAATTTGACCAACTAGCTACCTACCAAGCATAACTCTAGGAAATAGACTAGGGTTTCATTTTAGGTCAAGGAGAGTGAGTTAACTTCCTTATTACATGCTGGAAATCCACCTAACTTCAAGAAGGAAGTCGAATTTGGTATGTATTCCCTCTCTCCATAGTGAGAAGATAGAAAATGTTTGGAGCTCATTGGCAATCTCAAGCTAGTTCACTATGTACATTGAGTTTTTGTGATCCAAATGAAGCCAAATCAATTTCTACTTGTTTCTCAGGTTGAAGGCCGTACTACAGCCTGTAGTACACACGTGTGGGCTCGGATTTCAATGTTTATCAATGCTTTTGATTGTTAATGCTTGTTGTTTGTCAAATTGCCAATCTAGATCAACTTTTTTGTGTCTAGTTTTTTGATAGATTGTTAAGCAAGCATCCAATCACTCTTGTGGATCTTTTGTAGATCCATTTATGGTCCTAAAGTACAGTACTTTCACAAAAAGAAACAATTACTAAGCACCTATGCTAAGCATGGGCGAAATAAATACCATGTCTTTAAACAAAATAAAAAATGGACTCAAGGATTCATTTCGGCTACTCAGAGGACAAAGCCTCTGGCACTTATCAAAATCTTGACAATTTAACCCTGTCACAAGGGCTTCTTGAACTTTCATAAATAATTTGTGCCTGCATTTAAAAAATACAATTGTTAAAAATCCAACCAAATTATGAAAATCACTTTATTAGAAAATGTAACTATTACCTCTGAAATTTTATTCCCATTTCTGCCAGAGAAAGTTGACCATCGGCAACTCTCGAAAGAACACTTATTCTTAGCTCAGAAGAGCTAATCCCTTGCATATTCTTCCACTCTGATATTCCCATTTCAATAAGGATTGGCTTCAGAGTTTGAGTGCTCACAACTTTTGTTCTGGACTTTGAGGCACCCTGAGCAGGTTGGCCTTTTATTTGAAAAGTTTCCCATTTATCAAAAATTTTATCAAGTTGGAAGAGGACCAGAGATGCAACCTATGCTCAGCATAGGTCGAACTGTGGTAAGAATAAAGAAACAACGCCGGAATCCTATGCTGAGCATAGGATGTTACTAAGGACCCGAGCACAACCTATGCTAAGCATAGAAGACCTTCTTCAAATGGATGGTCACACAAATAAAAAATAAGTCTACATTTTCAACAACGAAGATATGCTAACGATGATTGACGTGGAGGATTATTGGAGCATAAGTTATATCAGACAAGAGCTGGTTTTAATGCACAATGAAAATCTACATGAACACTTCAGATTCATTATAAATAGAAAGCTGGTAACATTTTCTTGTGATTTGCAAATCATTGTTATTCATTATATATATAACTCTATTCAAAGAATAATCAGAACAATTTAGTACAACTGTGCAAATAATTATTTTTTTTCGTATTCTCTATATGTCTGTATTTATCTGTATGAAACTATGTATAACTATCATAATAAACTATCTATTCAACTTGAGTATTTACAAATTCCCAAGGCTCATTTTGAATCTGTACATCATCTGGCTTAGATGGCAATGGAGGGGGCATAATATATGGTATCGACCTCGCCTGGATTATGAAAATTGACTCTTGCCGAAATATGTACACCTCAAAGCTAGTGTAGTCACTAGGCAAAAACTGTCAAATAATCAATCATCAATAATCAATATTCATGACAAAATAAACGTCTCAATAGTAGAAAATATCACAACTTGAAATAAAAGAATCAAAAAAGAATAAGGGGAATTTAAGATAATCAAGCCGACATTACCTTTGCAAGATCAACATCCACTTGAAGATTGTACCACTCAAAAAATTGCTTATTGAGTATGGACAATGATTGAAATTATAAACACGGACCTCAATGCTAACAATATTCATTTCTCCAGGAGTAACATTTTCTTCGGAGAAATGTCTCATTATTGTCAAAAATAGGCCATCAACCTTTTTGTGGGTGTTGATGGCAGAGTTTATCTTTATATAGAACATGTTTAAAACATCATCTGCAATTTTCTTGACTGAGATGATGTTTAAACTCCACTGCAATATTGAAAGAGAGACTAATCAGAAGTGCATAAAGAATCAAAATTATAAAGAATGAAAAAAAAAAGTACGAATACTTACTTTTTCTGGTAATCAACTAATACGAATTTTGTCGTTGGCAAGCAATCCCGAAAGAGAGCATCGCACAACTCTTCATCCATGCTTAAAAGAGAAACAAAAATCAAAGAATAAAAATCTCTTTCATAGAGTCCGTTGCTATAGAGTATTGCAATAATCGTAGGCCAGATTCTACAACATAATCAATGATACATGCCCTATGATTCTTTAGCTTCTCACAAAAAGAAACCTCATATTTGAGGCCGTAGTTTATTTCATTAATCCTAAACTCAAAAGGCATGCCAACTTTATCAATGGCATTTGGTATACTTAGAATTTACTTTGCACAGGAACACAGATCATGCTACACAGTAACACAGACAAAAAACACTCTCCACAACAAGCTCACATAGCAACTGTATTTCTCAAAATGAAATTACACTATTTGTTCACTCAGGCAACCCATGCATGACCCAGGTTTTCGTTGGCGAGACGCGTGTCCCGTCGGCTTGCCTTGTGGCGAGGCCAACTGATCCTTATCCACTGATAGGACCCACAGTACAGTAACACAATGATTCTACTTTAATTCTAACTCTCCCTTAAAGTAGAGTCTACTTTTCATACGGTCATATACACAGCTTTAAAGTCAACAAACTTTAAGTACAGAAAGCTTTGATCTAAATTTATCAAACTTTTCTCCAGTAGGTGGCTTAGTGAAAATATCAGCTAGTTGTTCTTCTGTGCTACAATGAACAACATGAATTTCACGACTCAGCAGCCTCTCACGTATAAAGTGATACTGAATCTCAATGTGTTTAGTTCTCGCATGGAACACTGGATTCTTTGCTAGTTGTATGTCACTTGACTGTCGCTATGTAAAGTCGTAGGATTTTTTTGCTTCATGCCAATTTCTTCCAAGATTTGTCTCAACCATATAGCTCCTTGTGCTGCACTACACATTGCCTTATACTCTGCTTCTGTGGTGGAAGGAGCAATTATACTTTGCTTCTTACTAGACCAGGAAAAGCAACTACCACAAAATTGGAATACATACCCTGTGGTGGATCTACAATCATCATAGTCACCTCCCCAATCCGCATCCACATAGCCACACAACTCAGGTAAACCATTATGCTTCCTGTAAATCAAGCCATACTCTAAAGTGCTTTCACATAACGCAAAATGCGTTTAGCTGCCTTCCAATGCGTTTCCGTAGGTGCTGCCATAAACTGACTTACAATGCCAACAACATAGCATATATCTAGTCTAGTCGTGGTAAGGTAAATCAAGCTCCCTACTAGCTGTCTATACAGCATAGCATCAAATGACTGTGACTCATCAAGCTTAGAAAGCCTTTACGTGGTTTAATAGGAGTGTTTGGTTTGCAATCCTGTAACGTAAACCTGTGCAGCAACTCTTTGACATACTTCACCTGTATTAAACCCACTTCATGTCCTTTTTGCCACACTTCTACTCCAACGCAGTAATGCATCAGACTGAGATCTGTCATCTCGAATTGTTCCATGAGGTCTTTCTTGATCATGTCTATCATCTCTTGATTATTTCCCATAATAATCCAGTCATCAACATAAAGAGCAATCAAAGCAACCATACCATCAAAGCATAAGACATATAGATTTGGATCAGAATGTGTTCTCACCATCCCCTATGAACGAAAGTAGGCATCAATCCTACTATACCACACACGTGGTGCTTGTTTAAGACCATAAAGCGCTTTCTTCAAGTGACATACTTTATTTTCCTGTCCCTTTGTTACAAAGCCTTCAGGTTGATCCATGAACACTTCTTCTACTAACTCACCATTTAGAAAAGCAGATTTCACATCCATCTGATGCAAAGGCCAACCAAAATGTGAAGCTAAAGCAACAAGTAGACGTAGAGTATTCCACTTACAAACCGGCGCAAAGGTCTCTTCATAGTCGATGCCTTTATTTTGTGCATACCCTTTGATCACCAATCTTGCCTTGTGCTTTGCTATACTTCCATCTGCATGGTAGTTAGTCCTATATACCCTTTTGCAACCAATGGGTTTCTTGCCAACTGGTGGTTCTACTAAGTCCCATGTGCTATGCTTAGCAATTGACTCCATCTTCTCTCCCATGGCCTTGACCCAAATGTCATCATCCTTCGCTTCACCATAAGTCGAAGGTTCTTTGCTTTGAATAATGCTAGATAAGAGAGCATAATTTGCATGATACCTTTCAGGTAGTGTCTTCCCTCTTGTTGATCTTCGTAGCTCTCCCTGGCTAGATGATCCTGGAAAGTCATCTATGTTGCGGCTCTCCAACAATCTCTCAAACCACTTAGGGAGCTTCTTGTCAGGTGACCGGCTTCCTGGTGAAAATGTATCCCACGGTACATCCTTCTCCTTGCGTTTGTCACCCGCAACTTCAATCCTTCTTGCACCAAAAGGTTTGTCCCTACCTCTCCAACCTGTCTCTTGAGGTTGAGTAGTAGTATCTTGAGATGTATCCTCATGTTCATCACTCAGAAGGTCAATGAATGGATCATCATCAGGTGATAGTCTCACTATACCATCTTTCCCAGTGGATGTGTCTATCTTCTCAGCATCCTCGTCTTTATACATCTTGGATTCATCAAAGATAACATCATGACTTATATGGATTTTGTTTTTCACTGGATCAAAACATCTATAGCCCTTCACACGATCGTCATATCCTAAGAATATGCACTTGATAGCTTTTACATCAAGTTTACGTCTCTCTTCCTTAGGAATGTGTACAAAGGCCTTACATCCAAAGATTTGCAAGTGGTTCACCTTTGGCTTCTTCTTCGTGAATGCTTCCTCAGGTGTTATCTTTGGTATGGCAATGGTAGGACTTCTATTTTGAAGATAGACTGCCGTGTTACATGCTTCTGACCAAAAAACTTTTGGTAGTTTCATCTCAGCTAGCATAGATCTGGCACTTTCCACAATCGTACGATTCTTGCGCTCAGTTACACCATTGAGAGTAGGAGTATGAGCTTGCGTAAATTGTCTTTTAATCCCACATTGATCACAAAGATCATTGAAGTCATTAGAAGTTATCAAGTGCATCTGATTTTTTCTTCAAGAAGTAGATCCACGTCTTACGTGACATATCATCAATAAAGGTCATGAAATAGAAGGCTTTACCTAAGGACATGGTCCTCATAGGCCCGCATAAGTCTGTGTGGATTAAATCTAGAATGTTCTTTGCTCTTGCAACACCACCTTTATTGAACTTCTCTCGATGCTGCTTCCCATATACACAGGATTCGCACATCGATTTCAAGTGATCTTCTATGGTAGGCAATCCTGTCACCATCTCGAATTTTCTCATCAAACTAAGCCTTCCCAAGTTCAAGTGACCAAGCCTCTTATGTCACAACTCAGTTTGTGATGGAATGGACGATACAAGTCCGTGTTGCCCCTTAATTGTAGCATTCAATCTGTACAATTTTGTATTGGGCTCTCTTACTCCATCTGCAATAACTTTGAACTTTTGGTTCACATCCTTCACAAAGCAATGATCATGGGCGAATTCTACTTTCAACTTTTGATCAGTAATGACTCCAACATAAAGTAGATTTTTCTTCAAACCTGGTACATAAAGTACCTCCCTGATCATCCTGCTTTTGCCATCAGGTAGTTGGATTGAAATGGTGCCTATCCCCTTGATCTTACACACCTCACCATTTGCTTGAACAGATGTTCCATTATCCAACACCTTCAAACTACTGAACCAATTCTTGTTACTTGTCATGTGTCTTGTGGCTCCCAAGTCAATATACCATGCTTGATCATCTTGATTAGATGACAATGCAGATATGAAGATGCTAGAGTCTTTAATCTCACCCTCATTGACAAGGTTACTTGCTTGTTTTGATTTTCCCTTGCCTTGTTCCGTCAGGAATTTGCGACATTCACTCTTCCAATGGCCCTTTTTACCACAATGGAAGCACTTGTCTTTCTTCTTAGTTTTACTGGAAGATCCCTCGTCCTCCTGAGACTTGGCAAATTGCTGCTTAGACTTCTTCTTGCCCTTGCCCTTGCCTTGTTTTTGGCGTGTCACAAGTGCTTGATCGTCAGTATTTTGACGTCTAGCTTTCGCCATTTCCCGCCGTTGCTCTTCCTGCATCAAGATTCCTGTGAGCTCATCAAAGGTTGGCAATCTTTGTCTTGATGCTATTTCGCTCACAAACATCTGATAGGGTTCTGCAATGCTGCACAATGCATTGTGCACCAGCTCCACATCACGTATGCGCTCACCAATAGAATGCAGTTCATCTCTCATTGTCTTGATTCTGGTCATGTACATCTGAATGTGCTCTCCTTGCTCCATGTGGGCACTATTCAACTTTGACTTAAGAAACATGATTCTTGACGGATTTGACGTCTTGAACTGCTCCTTTAGCACATCCCATGCTTGTTTGGGTGTAACAGCATCACAAATGTGGGTAATGATGTGATCCTTCACTGACAA
Source organism: Diphasiastrum complanatum (assembly GCA_029204225.1). Taxonomy (NCBI): domain Eukaryota; kingdom Viridiplantae; phylum Streptophyta; class Lycopodiopsida; order Lycopodiales; family Lycopodiaceae; genus Diphasiastrum; species Diphasiastrum complanatum. The sequence goes on from MU831761.1 coordinate 38,523, forward strand.
GTTAATGAAGGTCAAAGCTTTCCTCATTTTTTTGTCGAACACTTTGATATCTGCTTCATTTGGCGGCCTTCTCTCATTTGGCGTCGCCTTCCGAAATGCACTCAGTCGTCAACTCCCAACAACGTGCCCAGTGGAATGGTGAAATCACTTCTAGCGTACTCCGAACACTTTCTCCGCTGCAATCACTCTATTTTGCTGTACCGTACTTGCAGATACAGTCCGATTGAACTTTTTTTGGCGGTTATAGCCTTTTGTTTGGGTCAAAACGGGCAAAGGACCCAAAAATAGGGATTTTTCTAGTTTTTGAACTGTTTCTTCACCTTGAAGAAACTTCACTCTTCACTTGTGAACGGACCCAACTCCAATTTTAGTATGAAAATTTTTAATGAAGTTGAAGGCTAAAATGCACTTCACTTCTTCAGGGCCCTCTTCAACAACCCTTCAGACTCCATCCAATGGTTGAATCTGATCCAACTATGGATATCCCTTCTGGGTAGCACAATCTGAGCCGTCGATCTTGTAACTCCTCTATCCAACGGATCTGAGCACTTCTGTGCACCAATGGAGAGTCTTGTAGACACTGTCCAATTCGAAACGCTACGCTCTCACCCTGGTTCCACGCGCGAACTGTCCGCGACTTCCCTGTTTGTGGTCGCGCCTCCCCACACTCAAATTTTCTTGATCTAACTCGCCTGTGGATCGATTTGAGCATGATCTGAGGCCTCGACCAGGGTCACCTTACTGATTCCAAGTCTGTAGAGTGTTCACTCCGTGGAGAAACGGTGATTTTAGCTCAACTTGACAAAGTGGCTTTTTTCACCTTTTACAACAAATCTGCTAGGTTAACTGTCTGGAGACAAATCTCTGACATAAACCTCAGAATCTCTTCATAGCTGGTTGACAATGTGATTAGCTTCCTTCCTGTCCTTACGGCATCCAAAACGGTGCACAAACAATGAAGAAATCACCAGTTATGTATAAAAACCGTAACCCCAAACCCGGTTTCAATTTTCAGCTTAATTGTCAATTTTTCACCAAATTTTTCCCTGTCTGATGCTATGCACAGGCTAATAATCCCTCTGCTGAGCTTAGCAAGCCTCTATGAACTAGAAACTGTGCACCAGTGCTTCTCTTCCGTCTTCAACCCACCGTAAACCCCGAACTCTCAGAAGACAGTTCTCCGAAGCTCTCTTCAATGACGATGCTGTACTGTGTACACTCCCTGTACGACTCTGATACCAGCTTAGAATTTGCTCTGCACAGGAACACAGATCATGCTACACAGTAACACAAACAGAAAACACTCTCCACAACAAGCTCACATAGCAACCATATTTCTCAAAATGAAATTACACTGTACATATAGTTGTTCACTCAGGCAACCCATGCATGACCCAGGTTGCCGTTGGCGGGACGCGTGTCCCGTCGACTTGCCTCGTGGCGAGGCCAACTGATCCTTATCCATTGATAGGACCCACAGTACAGTAACACAGTGATTCTACTTTGATTCTAACTGGTATATCATCCTCAAATTTGAGGTATTGCAACTACCGTGCTAACTGGTAAATTAAAACCTGTATTTACATTATTATCTAAAACATTTGTATCTAAAGTAACAATTTTATCTATGCCCATTGTATCTACATTGGAATTTCTACATTATCTACAATTGAAGGGGAATCAAAAGGAGGCACCCTAGGTTCTCTCAGGTGATCTGACGGACAACACGTATGAAGGCCGCCTAGGAATAAGAAGCTCAGTGGATCTCTGATACTTTTCTATCTCAGACATCCAATGGCTCCTCCTGATTGTGAAAAATCAGAGATCAAAACACTATTAGTTCATCAGTGATTTTTAGCCAAGTTTGATCACACATCTAGAATCATCAACAACATAGAAAACACTACTTTATGCATGCTAGAATTTAGAAATGCATCAAGATCTGATCATAACCACTTAAATCTAACTTAGTACTGTCCTTGTTCATACAACAGTAGTACTCCACATGTGTGAAACCTAGATCAACAAGAAAATCAACATTCTACACATAGAAACTCAAGATATCATGAGAAATTTGCAAGAGATGGACATAGAATCAACAAAGATGAATTCTCCACATCATAAGTGAATACAATTATCTATTCTCCACGTAGGTATAACTATTTATAACAGCCACAATGTCATTTAGCCACTTTCCCTAAGCATCCCTAAAATGGCAACTTCTAGGTACTTAATAAAAACCTAGAAATACTAGTCCAAATGCAATATACCAAAATTAGCCAATTAGAATGGGTCATGACTTAATCCAATTAACTACTTGCCAAAAATAGTAATACCACTATTTAGGCCCTTATTGACAAATATGAAACTATCTCTAAGATGAGATTTCATTTTGGCCTCCAAAAATGCCAAATAAAATATTTGTCTTTCAATATTGAGCCCAACATCATTCCAATTCAAGCATTGTCCTTAATATTCTGAGGAGCAACTAATGCAGATCTACAAAAAACCAGATAGTTAGCAGAATATCACCATAGCTGAAATATATCCTATGCCATCGATCAAGTTACAAAAATTAGAATATGCTTACTTGAATGCACACATCCTTCTATTTCAATAACCTCCTTTTGAAAGAGTTTGAATATCCTTGCAAGTTTGTCGCTTTCGCTTGTTATCCCTAGCCTTCTTCTTAGTGAATTATTTTCTTTATCTTTTTAAGTATATAACACACTAATTGGTGGTACAAGCTGCTTGATCACTCAAATATTAGATGATATCAAGGTATTTATGCAAATCATTCATCAAAACAGATACACTCTACACTGAATCATCTCTTTATACTTTCAAAACTGGCCATTATTACTTATCTACACTCTCTTGGGAGAATCGACAACCTATTACACTACATTATTTGTTTGTCTTAGGAGGATTCCCAACTATAGTTATGATAACAAGTGGTCCCAAGTAAAACAAAGTTTCTCTTTCTCTTGTTTTCATGGCTTATGCTTGATGTGTTTTAGCATGGGCTTTATTGGAACTTCCAACCAAGGAGACCTTTTCCTCAACTTCTTTTGTGGAAACCAACTTTTAATATTTTCGCATCATTTGTTTTCTTAGGTTGACCACTTTTGCTAATTGCGGTGCCCACCTCATTTCTCTTGCAAGTTTGTGAAGCTACTATCATAAATGGTTTCGATGGAAATAGTGTTTTTTGCACTATGCTCAAACTTCTAGCAACATCTCTCCTAGTACCTTCTAATGTAGCTTGTCGCTCTTTTCTAAAATGGCATGTTAGAATGAGCTAGAATGTCGCATGTTGACGTTTATATTGCTCACACACCTCTCCTAGCCTTGTAGTTTTCTTATCCAACTTTGATTTGTGTGTGTGTGTGTGTGTGTGTGTGTGTGTATAATTTATGACAAATTAACTTGTGCAAGACTAACACTAACACTTGTAGACACGACTCATCCAGAAAGAGCACACCATCGACAACACTTACAAATGTGCACAATTAGGTGCAAGGTCGGGTCCAGCCCCGTTGACCGAAGATTGGACAAAATATTGTAATTTTCATGGGGCAATCAGTATGACATGTGAATCATATTGGATGTCCCATGTCATGTTAGAGGGGTTGTTCGTCCCCACAAGTCATTGGGGATGGGTGACATGTAACCCTAAACCCTGATTGGGATCTAGGCAGTTTGAGGATTGGGCCGGGACAGCCCAATCTGGTGCCAAGGCTGAGTACATCCCCCCAAGGCCCGGCAGGCAGGTATGACATAGTCACGTGAGTCTATAACATTATGCTTGTCTACATGGTGCCATATAATAAAAAAAAAGGGCTCTGAAAGCGCATGACCTCGTGAAGTTTTGACAGTGGCTGACGTCAAAACTGAAGGGTCATGTGGGCGTCCCATCTCGTGGGAGAGAGAGAGAGAGAGAGAGAGAGAGAGAGAGAGAGAGATTCTGCCTGCCGCATCGATTTGATAAGTCTGTAAGAGGATTAGTAAGATCCGAACGTCAGACTCTCTGCGACGGATGTTCGTTCTTCCACAATGTAGCGCATCTGGCAGCTGCCTTCCAGCCAACGAGGGCGTGACCCACTGGCACCCACCAAAAATCCAATTTCCAAAACCCCAAGCCAGCAATCTAAGCTGCTTACACATGCCAAGTACGTGGAATCCAATCTCAATCTGCAGGAGTATCTCTGCCCTCGGACTTTCCTCTATCTTTCATATTTCGTGTTAACTTATAAGGCCGCTGTGTGTACGGATGTATCAGCAGCAAGATATGCGATCCTAGAAAACTGAATTCATGTATAGAAGGAGGCCCCCTTCCCAGGGCACCTCAAGGAGAGGGCCTTCCAAGTTCCCAGGCATAAAGTCGCTCGTGAAGAATATTATAAAAATTGTACTAAATTAGACAGCTTAGAGGAATTTGTTCCTTTGCATTTTAATTAAAGTAAGCAAACATTACAAATTTGTGAACTTCCCTTGAAAAGAATTACTTTTAGTAAATTGATTTAATGGCATCTAAGTGCTCCTACAAATGCACACTTTTTCATGAGGTCTTTAGGTGCCATATATAATGCTTTGACAAACTAGCAAAATCCATGGAAGGAGCACACTTTTTCATGAGGTCTTTACATGCCATATATAATGCTCCGACAAACTAGCAAAATCCATGGAAGGAACAGAGCAAAGTGATTGTTTTTGTTTAATCAAGAAGACTTAAAGTTGACTTGACATTTTTCACTTTCAAGGCACATCATGATTGGGCCCAATAATTTAGTGGCAAATGTCCTAGGCTTGTCTATAAGTATACATGTACAAAACCTTCCTTATGTCCTGTTTATACTTTATCAAACATCCTTAACCATGACAACCTGGATGCAACATGTAGATCCTACTTTATGGCCTTACATACATATATATATATATATATATATATATACCCCAAATGAGATCAATGAGGAAAGGCACAAATGCCACATCAAGAATTGAGTGTCTCTAGATGCTCTTCAAGTACAAATATTTCATTCATTTTGACGCTACCTTTTGGAAAGAAAAGTGTGACACGAGTGGGTTTCTACAAACCCTGTTTTGGGAAATAATCTTCAACTTTGAGAATGAGGTTTGTTCCCTCCCTTTTTCTTTCCTCGCTTGTGTTGTGTTGTGTAAAAAATATGTACAATGAGAAAACACTACTAACAAGAAGCAAAAAATTCAAGTCATTAGTCACAATGCCATGTAACTAATCATAGCCCAGTACAAAGTTGAATACATAACAAGATATTTTTGTTGCAAAAAATGATTCTATTTTTTTTTCTTTTGAAAATTAAAAAATGAAAATTGATATTGAGCAACCAAAATAGCATGAGTCAACACTAGGTATAATAACTTCTAGGTTTGAGTCTATATATAGGGAGATTCTCCCCAAGTAAAAAATAGACAATTTCACTAATCAATCTGGTTGATGCGAAATAGGATTCTAGTCTTTGAAGCTAACAAGTTGTGAGAAAGCCAACATTCACCAATAAAAGAGGAGCTAGTTGTACTTATGATAACCATATAAATCTTCTAGGTTTTTTTTGTAAACAGGGATCTCCTGAAGTGAAAAATAGATAACTTTGCTAATCAACATTGTTGATGTGAAATAGGATTCCAGTCCTTGAAGCTAACAAGTTGTGAGAAAGGCGACATTTACCAATAAATGAGGAGGCACTTGTACATATAATAACCATATCTCTCAACATATTGTGAGAATCGACACCATGTACCTCTATAAAGTACTGAGTCATACAAACTTTAATCTCTTGCTTAATTTTGAAGTAATCCTATTATTCTCCTTATCACTCTAATGTACTTTGTATCCTTCTCCAATGTGAGAGAGGGTCTTGGATTTTGCCCATTACCTAAGCCATCGTACCCATCTTGTTTTGAGGTATCGCTAGCTAATGGTTGACATTCTAGTCATCACCTTTCTCTATTAGCTTGATTCCTCTTTGCATAGTGAAATAAGTAAGCCTTTAGTGGAAATTATAGGCTTTTAGCCAAGCCTGAAGAAAATCAAGAAGTTACCTACAGGTCTCGTTATAAAGGGATTTACATAGTCTCATTGCAACTATAAGAATAGCTATATAATTACACTTTTTTTCCATAATGGTTGGCATTCTTGTTCATTTATATGTTCCACAATAGAAGAACCTAGATAGATTCCAAATCCACAATATATACAAAGTAGTGACAAAAAAACTCTTCAAAAACCTAAACAAGATCGATTGTTAGATCCCTTTTCTAATAGGATATTGATCTCGTCAGAATAATCTAAATGAGTAATTGACAATTCTCCATGGAGGGATGTGTTGTACATGACTAGAGAAAGATGGATCCAAGATTTTTTTAGTATCTACAAGCCAACAAGATTTGTAACTTGCTACATCTTACTATTGGGCAGATCTAAAGCAACTATTGATATATCGACTTCTCCCTAACCCTTGCAAGTTAACTGGAGTCATTTTGGCTACTAGGTCAAAGTGGAGGAGGCTCTAAAATAGCTGGATCTAGCTGACTTCTCCAAAGTTTACTAGAAAGTAATGCTTTGACAATGTTTCGGATCTAACGTGAAATCTTTTGAAATGGGAAATGGTGGAGGACCCAATTTTTTTAAAGCCCTTATGATTTTTAGGAATTCGCATAAATTTTGAATCTTCAATTTAAAAATTGATTAACTATTTCATGAAGTGGCGTGTAATAGGTTCTTCCAAGCTAGATGATAGGGCGAATAAAGTGCTGCTCAAAATCCTGTCAAATCTTGAAGGTTGTACCTCAGTGAGTAATGCAAGAAGGTCCGTAGTTGCCCTAAGTCCTGGATCAGAGATGAGTTTGACATCGTAACCGTCATTGTTGTAGATGGAGGTGTCACCGTCTTCTGTAGAGAGATGCGTCAAGTAATTCCTATCAAAAGATTGCCCTCTGTCGTGCATAGGCTCTCGTTCATTTGGGAACCCCAAGTGGCTTAGGATATGTGGTGATATAGGAATTGGATCCTCGTCATTGCGTCTAGGGATCGTGAATGTCTGGAGCTCGTCATCAAATGTAGAATAAGCCGCACGCACCAGGCATTCATGTTGCACACCTGAGAAAAGTTGTACGTCAAAGTTTAGCCGCTCCAAGAAAGGACGAGCCACTGCTAACTTTTTGGAAAAATCAGTAAATGAGACCAAGTGAATTTCTACAGAGCACATGCTAGGTTTCATGTCTGATAAAACACTTTGCTTAGTTATGGGACTCCACAATATGGATAATATGCTGCCTGGTAGCTTAGGCGAGTGGTCCTTAAATAGCGAAGGCCACCAATACCTAGCTAGTAATATCTTCCTAGCTATGTTTTCTGAGGCAAAGTGTCCACCACCAACTCCTTCGTGTAGCAAGGATATGATGGGAATAATCTCGCCCTCAATCAAACATTGTCTAATCACACCGTCTGCACCCTTTCTATAAAGTTGCCCCGCTATAAGTATATAGGGTGCCACCTTGTAGATAAGTGCATGTTGGGCAGCTTTTGACAGCGTCGGATCTAGCACCCTCGTCGTTAAAAACTCTATGATGTCTTTGGCCCACATGGGGGTACAGTCAACTTGGAAGAGTATTTCATCATGCAGGTCATCATTGATGTACTTTGTTGGTTTCTCATTACTCGGTATTCTGGATAGATGATCAGCGACAAAATGTTGCGATCCCTTGCACACAACAATACAAAATTCGAATTCTTGTAGTAATAGCAACCAATGTGTGATTCTACCTCTTGTGCAAGTTTTGTTCACGAGGTAAAGTAACACTTGATGATCTGTGAAAAATACAAAGGGTTTGCACAGAAGATAATGTCAAAACTTTTGGATGGCATAAATCATCGTCAATGCTTCCCTCTCGGTTGTGTGTAGTTCATCTTCACAGACGTTAATTGCCTACTAAGGAAACAAACTGGATAATCCTTCTTGTATTCTCCGAGTTGAGTTAGCACTACACTGATGGCAAACTTCGATGCATCAGTGTGCACGTGAAACTCCTTCATGTAATCTGGAGCTCACAAGATAGGAGCGGTTGTCAAAGCATGTTTGAAATCTTGGAAGGCTTTTCTCTGTTCATCCGTCCACTTAGGATTTACGGTCACTCTGTATATCCATCATGCTTTACTAACAAAGTCATGAATATGGCAACGATAGTGATTAGCGTGACCCATAAAACAATAAGCGTCTCGGACCAATTTAGGTTCTGACCTCTCACGATGACTTTGATCTTCTCTGGGTTGGTGGCAATCCCATTGCGCGATACAATGTGACCAAGTACGACACCGTGGGTGACCCATATCTGACAATTTTTAGGATTAAGAGAAATACATATATGTTCGAGTATGGCCAGGTGCGTAGATTCTTCCGAGTGCACCCCAAGGTCATCAAAATAGATCTCAAGGTTGTCAATGATGAGATCATAAAATGCTTCTTGCATGACACGTTGGAAGGTACATGACACATTACACAATCCAAATGGCATAACGCGACAGCAGAAGATACCCCATTCCGTAGCAAAAGCTGTTTTAACAACTAAGTTGTATCCACTGAAGCCATCCAGGAAGGAGTAAACTTCATCCTCAACTAGGTTTTCCAATATGGATTTGCCATACAGGATTGGAAAATGATTCCTTTCTATGGAAGCGTTTAATTTGCAATAGTCAACATAGATACAAAGCTTCCCATTCTTCTTTAGGACCACAATGATAGGTGATACCCAATCTGTATGTTCTACCTCATGGATGAAACCTGCCTCCAAGAGCTTTTGGAGTTCTTCTTTGATGCGTGCCCTGTAGATCGGATTACAACGACAAGGTCTATTGGCATGGGGTTTAGCATCCTTCTTTAATGAGATTCTATGCACGACAACCGAAGGATCTACCCCCAGGTTGGTTGCAGCAATGCTAGCCTTAGGCTCTATCTCTTGGACCTTCTCAGGGAGTAGCCATGGGGTAATGGCATCCATGAAGCGCAGAATAGCTACATATGTAATATCGGCCATGTCAGAGTTAGTATCAAACTCTTGAGAGCGTAAAACACTCTCATCGTCGATATACAAGGTTATTAATTCGTCATAAGGTAGCCAAGCGATGTGAAGCAAGTCCTCATTGTGGGGCTAAATGTTAACATAACTGACGTTGAAGATAGAAGTATCCAAATCAGTTGGTTCAACAATAGATTCATTGTTATCAGTGTGATGTGTATTGAGCTTGCAATGTTCTGCATTGACACAATCGATTGTTGCTAAGTTGTGGCTCCAGGTGATGATATCCGTAGCCTTGGTATAGTGGCCCTTCTCTTCGATGTCATGGTAATTTTCAAGAATAAACTCTGTGGTAGAGGATCCATGTTTGGTGATTCATGCAGGTTTGATCTTACCAGCAGAGTCAATTGAGACTGATGTTTCTCGATTGCCAAATGTAACACGCTCTCTATTCCAATCATGCACTACACGCGCGTTAGAGAGCCATGGCCTACTTAGGAGTATTTCATAGGAATAGGTGTTGCTAGGGATATCGAGCACTACCAAATCTAGCGTGAAGCTCAAACCTCCTAGTTTCAGCCTTATGTCTGGTATTGCTCCTAATGGTTTTACCACACTTTGATCTGCCATTCGAAGTTGACAGTTCGGTCGTTTCATGGAAGCTTGAAGACCCCACTCCTTCATCAGGGATGTTGATATTATATTGACTCCCGATCTGCCATCTGATACTGCCAAGAGAACGCGGGAATGCCCGTAAGTTGTAGGAATGCGTATATTTTCCTTGTCGCTTGTAGGGTTAGTCAGATGTTTCCGAGAAGCAGTGTGGACCATTGGATTTAAGTGATAGTTGGATGACAGCTTAAAGAGCCCGTGAAAGGTTGAAGGGTCTTGAAGTGTATTGTGGCCTTCAACTTCAAAAAAAAATTCACATTGAAAGTTGAGTTGGGTCCCTTCACAAGTGAAGAGTGAAGTTTCTTCAAGGTGAAAAAACAGTTCAAAAACAAGAAAAATCCTTATTTTTTGGTCCTTTGCCCGTTTTGACCCAAACAAAAGGCTATATATAACCTCCAAACAAAGGGTACCCAGACTGTACCTACAAGTACGATATAGCAAAACAGAGTGATTGCAGCGGAGAAAGGGTTTGGAGTGCACCAAAAGTAATTTCACCATTTTATTGGGCACGTAGTTGGGAGTTGACGACTGAGTGCATTTCGAAAGGCGATGCCGATTTGGCTTTCAAATTGGTGGAAAAGCGGCAAGTGGCCTAGTAAGGAAAAAAGTGCAGGTCATTATTTTCAACTTATGACATCACAGTTGGCCTTGGCATACTGTTTCTAGCCTACGGCAGAAGTTTCAAGCAGTTTTGCAATGGCAAACATGGGAGAGTCCATTTTGAGTGAAAGTAGCAAATTAGACAGGATTTCCAACTATGCAGTGTGGAAATTCAAAATGAAAAACATACTGATGGAGAAAGACGTGTGGGAAGTCATCACAGGTGATGAGAGAAGGCCACCAAATGAAGCAAATATCAAAGTGTTCGACAAAAAGATGAGAAAAGCTTTGACCTTCATTAACTTGTCAGTGAAGGATCACATCATTACCCACATTTGTGATGCTGTTACACCCAGACAGACATGGGATGTGCTAAAGGAGCAGTTCGAGATGTCAATCCATCTAGAATCATGTTTCTGAAGTCAAAGCCGAATAGTGCCTGAATGGAACAAGGAGAGCACATTCAGATGTACATGACCAGAATCAAGATGATGAGGGATGAACTACATTCTATTGGTGAGCGCATACATGATGTGGAGCTGGTACACAATGCATTGTGAGGATGAGGGATCTTCCAGTAAGACCAAGAAGAAAGGCAAGTGCTTCTATTGTGGTAAAAAGGACCATTGGCAACTTCATATCTGCATTGTCATCTAATCAAGATGATCAAGTGTGGTATATTGACTCGGGAGCCACAAGACACATGACAGGTAACAAGAATTGGTTCAGTAGCTTGAAAGTGTTGTATAATGGAACGTCCATTTCACAAGCAAATGGCGATGTGTGCAAGATCAAGGGGATAGGCACCGTTTCAATCCAACTACCTAATGGCAAAAGCAGGATGATCAGGGAGGTACTTTACGTACCAGGTTTGAAGAAAAATCTACCTTCTATTGGAGTCATTACTAATCAAAAGTTGAAAGTAAAATTCACCCATGATCGTTGCTTTGTGAAGGATGTGAAACAAAAATTCAAAGTTATTACGGATGGAGTAAGGGAGCCCAATACTAAATTATACAGGTTGAATGCTACAATCAAGGGGCAACAGGGACTCGTATCATCCATAAGAGGCTTAGTCACTTGAACTTGGGAAGCCTCAGTTTGATGAGAAAATTGGAGATGGTAACATGATCACTTGAAATCGATGTGCGAATCATGTGTATATGGGAAGCAGCATCGAGAGAAGTTCAATAAAGGTGGTGTTGCAAGAGCAAAGAACATCCCAGATTTAATCCACACAGATTTATACGGGCCTATGAGGACCATGTCCTTAGGTAAAGCCTTCTATTTCATGACCTTTATTGATGATATGTCATGTAAGACGTGGATCTACTTCCTGAAGAAGAAATCAGATGCATTTGACAATTTCAAGGGCTTCAAAGCATTGGTCAAAAATCTGACAGATAGGAAGATCAAAGTCCTAAGATTTGATAGTGGAGGTGAGTACAAGTCTAATGACTTCAATGATCTTTGTGATCAATGTGGGATCAAAAGACAATTTACGCAAGCTCATATTCCTGCTCTCAATGGTGTAGCTGAGCGCAAGAATCGTACGATTGTGGAAAGTGTTAGATCTATGCTAGCTAAGATGAAACTACCAAAAGATTTTTGGTCAGAAGCATGCAGTACGGTAGTCTATCTTCAAAATAGAAGTCCTACCATTGCCATACCAAAGATAACACCTGAGGTAGCATTCACGAAGAAGAAGCCAAAGGTGAACCACTTGCAAATCTTTGGATCTAAGGCCTTTGTACATCAATCCTAGAATCTCTGTGTTAATATGTGTTTCTCGAGATTTTGTGAAAAATAAAAATGCCAATTTCATGTTTGGGCCCATAGCTACAACAAAATATTATTTTAGGGCCAAGAGCCAGGGCCTCCTTCATTGAACATTTGTCTAGGGCCAACATGTGAGAGGCCATGCGCCACATTTACAGTGATTTGGAGACTACCTTAGCTCTAGCTAATTGGGAAAGAGGGGCGGGACGATGGATTAAATTGGACCAAGTGCAATGTATCCAAGTGAATTGATTTGAACCTCGAGAATATATAAGTACAAGTAAAAACTATTAATCAATTAAGTTCTTTCTTTGTGGAGAGTAGAGAGTAGAGCAACCTCTAGTGGAGATATTGATCTGATTCTCACATTAATGCTTTGTACTCCATATTTATTTTGGATATATCCACGTGATTTTTAATCAGATTTGATGTTAATTTGATCTTGGATGCATCTGGTTCAATGAAGATTGATTTTTTTATTGTTTTTTCTCACAATATTTAAAGTTTAACTTTTGCTCTACAGTGGTAAATTGGTTTGTGCCAATGTTTCCACATTGTATTAGGGCTAAGCTTAGCTACTATCCAAATTCATATTGAGTGTCTTTTGCAAGTGTATGCAGGAGATCAAAGATTCCTAAGGAAGAGAGATGTAAACTTGATGTAAAAGCTATCAAGTGTATATTCCTAGGATATGATGATCATGTGAAGGGCTATAGATGTTTTGATCCAGTGGAAAACAAAATCCATGTAAGCCTTGATGTTATCTTTGATGAATCCAAGATGTATGAAGACAAGGATGCTAAGAAGATAGATACATCCAGTGGGAAAGATGGTATAGTGAGGATACCACCTGATGATGATCCATTCATTGACCTTCCGAGTGATGAATATGAGGACACATCTCAAGATACTACTACTCAACCTCAAGAGATATATTGGAGAGGTAGAGACAAACCTTTTGGTGCAAGAAGGATTGAAGTTGCAGGTGACAAACACAAGGAGAAGGATGTACCGTGGGATACATTTTCACCAGGAAGCCGACCACCTGACAGGAAGCTCCCTAAGTGGTTTGAGAGACTGTTGGAGAGCCGCAACATGGATGACTTTCCAGGATCATCTAGCCAGGGAGAGCTACGAAGATTAACAAGAGAGAAGACACAACCTGAAAGGTATGAAGCAAATTATGCTCTCTTATCTAGCATTATTCAAAGCAAAGAACCTTCGACTTATGGTGAAGTGAAGGATGATGACATTTGGGTCAAGGCCATGGGAGAGGAGATGTATTCAATTGCTAAGCATAGCACATGGGACTTAGTAGAACCACCAATTGGCAAGAAACCCATTGGTTACAAATGGGTATACAGGACTAAGTACCATGCAGATGGAAGTATAGCAAAGCACAAGGCAAGATTGGTGATCAAAGGGTATGCACAAAGTAAAGGTATCGACTATGAGGAGATCTTTGTGCCAGTATGTAAGTGGAATACTCTACGTCTACTAGTTGCTTTAGATTCACATTTTGGTTGGCCTTTGCATCAGATGGATGTGAAATCTGCTTTTCTAAATGGTGAATTAGAAGTAGAGGTGCTCATGGATCAACCTGAAGGCTTTGTAGTGAAGGGACAGGAAAATAAAGTACGTCGCTTGAAGAAAGTGCTTTATGGTCTTAAACAGGCACCACGCGCGTGGTATAGGAGGATTGATTCCTACTTTCATTCAAAGGGGATGGTGAGAACACATTCTGATCCAAATCTATATGTCTTATGCTTTGATGGTATGGTTGCTTTGATTGTCTTTATGTTGATGACTGGATTATTACGGGAAATAATCAAGAGATGATAGACATGATCAAGAAAGACCTCATGGAACAATTCGAGATGATAGATCTCAGCCTGATGCATTATTGCCTTGGAGTAGAGGTGTGGCAAAAAGGACACAAAGTGGGTTTAACACGGGTGAAGTATGTCAAAGAGTTGCTGCACAGGTTTAGGTTGCAGGATTGCAAACCAGCTTTCTCATTGCATTGTTTATGTTTATTAAAGTTTTTTCCATTTTTCCATTGTGACCTGATCGTTCATTCTGAATCTCACACTAACAAAGTGGTATTAGAGCTCATGGTTTTTGGATTTACTAGAGTTTTAGGATCAAAGAACCTAATACGTTCATATTTCAGAGCTAGTTTATATTTGATCTGTGTTCAATCTTTGTTCATCAATCTTAATGGAAGGTTCAAAATCTAAAAGACACTCAGATAGATCATGTATCTAATAGTACCACTTCCAAAGAAGCGTGGGATATTTTAACAAGTATCTATGAAACTTCAGATGTATCGACTCGTCTATTTCTAAGAAAAAAGGTCTTTACTCTCAAAATAATGAAGGCACCTCAATCAATGATCATTTGAATGAATTTAAACAAGTGTGATCTGATAGTTGTTATTACAACATTGAATATATAGAATCACTATTGTTCTATCTCATTGCATTCGTGTTGAATGTTTATTAAATCTTACTCTGCCTTCGTTACTATCGATACTCCATAAATGAAAAAATGTATGGCTATCATTGACACATAATTGTTTCACATTTTTTGATGTTTAGAATATCAGTATTAGAGAATTGCATGGCTGTCTCAGACGCCTACACTTTTAGCAACGCCGGCGTGCTACCCCTTTCAAGCTCCAAGAAAAAAAAATTAGCCTAAAAAACTTTGAAAGAGCGATAACTTTCTTAATATTGGATTGAGATAATCCAAAAAGCAAAAATGCTCCATTTTTATATGTAGAATACATTGCTTTAATCAAATTTGATAAAAAAAAAATGAAAGTATTTTATTATTTCATCATCTCAAAAAAAATTAATAGTTAAGTTATAGCCTTCATCTAGAACATACAATAAAAATGTTTTCTTTTTACCAACATTGATTTTATGATACCTATCATAGGCTTGGCCACGTACCATCATGTCTTTTAATGTATGGTTGTACAATAATTCTTGGCAGTAGACAAAAATATTTTAGCTTGATAAATGTAAAACTAAAGTGATTAAGTTTTGTACATTCTCAATGATATAACATACTATGTACAATTTGTAGACAACATGATTTGCAGACATATCTTTTAGCTAGTAAGAAGAAAAACAACATGATAATGAAGTATGAAAATAGATTTCACCCACAAAAGCGATGTAGAAAAAATTTTAAAAACCTAAAAAACAATGTAGCATGCCATGTGCTATCAATTTGACGTAATTTAAAAACACTAAACTTGCAGAACTTGTAGATGATTTACTCGCAAAATGCCACACCCCCTACAATCAAGATGTTGGTGGCCAACAATTCATAAGGATACATAAGAATACTTAAGAAAATGTGATGTGTGCCAACGAGCTAGAAGACCGACAAGACTAAACTATGATCTACTACATCCAGTTCTAGCTCAAGCACCATTTGAAAAGTGAGGATTGGACTACATCGGTCTTATCCATCTAGTAGCAAGAAGTTCACAAGCCCGATATATTATCGTGGCTACAAATTATCTCGCTAAGTGGGTAGAATCAAAGGTAGTACGAATCGTTGATGCAAGGGCCATTGCCAAATTTCTATACGAAAACATCATTGTGTTCTTCGGATGATCGATGGAGATAGTAAGTGATTGCAGAAGTCATTTCTTGACCAAGACCATCAAGGTCCTATTGGAGGAATTCTTTGTGATCCATCGATTCAACAATCCATATTATCTTCATGGTAATGGACAGGCCAAATCATCCAACAAGGTCTTGTGTAGCGTAATCATGAAAATAGTTGAAGTGTTGGTCCCTTTCCATGCCTCCCTCATCGGTGTTGTGTCGTCGATGTAGCATAGGGGTCCGTCGCTGGGAGCGGCAACCTCGCCTTCACAGAGAGAGAGAGAGAGAGAGAGAGAGAGAGAGAGAGAGAGAGAGAGAGAGAGAGAGAGAGAGAGAGAGAGAGAGAGAGAGAGAGAGAGAGAGAGAGAGAGAGAGAGAGAGAGAGAGAAACCAAGAGAGTTTTATTAGAATGAGAATGGAAGATGATATAATATAAAAGAAATGGCTCTCTCTTATAGATTTTAGAGGTGAGCCTCCTTCACTCTCATTGGCCACTTCATTGGGGCAAGGATTCTAATCCAAGCCTTTAAAATAAACACAACTTAAATCTATTGGTGCAAAGAAAGCACAAGGGCACTCACATGATTCATGTGAGTTTTAAGTTGGGCCCTTTTAGCTTTTTAATTTGCAACTTGACTTAGGGCCTCTAATGTCATTTTAGAGTTTTAAGCCTCTAGTCTCTTATTCCTAGGAATTACAACTTGCTATTTGTGCTCATTGGGTTGGGCTTACACACGCAGGATGCCAGTGCCCTCGCACTTATTACCCTACTTACAATGTATTGTGGCGGGGCCCACTAGATAAGGCTTGGCCAACAGTATTTTAAGTGGTGGGACCCACTTGTTTATTACCGTGCAGGAAATACCCACAACAATCGTTCGGATCTAGAGGGCAAAAAAGTTATTTTATCATGTTGTATCGGGCTTCAATCCAATAGGGAGAGGAATAAGCGACAAAATCGGAGTGGGGATCTAGGCTTGCAAAGGTTGTCAACGTTAGCTTCGGATCTACTCGTGGAATAGCCGAGATTGGTGTGGCGTTCATCTTTGATGCTAGAGTCTCTTTTTGGTCTTTTCTCAGTTTCATCATCTTGAAAACCTAATAACAGGAGCAAGTTATACAAGAGTTCCCTCCTTGCGAGTGTGCATGACCATTAGAACTCTCGTAGGGTAGTCAAATCAGCTTCTGAACTCTCGCCGATTTCTCTAGGGTCTTAGAAAGAAGGTCCCTGCAAAATTTGGCATGAACCGAGTGGTGGAAAGTGTACTCCTCCTAAAACACACTCTAATTTTTCTCTATATAAGCAAGGAATTTGAGTCATTTGTCACTTTACAAAACGAAGCACTTGCCAAATTTTCACTCAAATTTTCAACTATTTTTTAATGTGATCAAACTTCATACACATCATTCTCAGCACTTTCTATCACTGTTTCAACCTCGTTTCAACCTGTTCCACCTTTATCTTGTCAAAATCCACTAGTTTCCTCTTTTTGAGCTCTTTTCATCTTTTTCTCACCCAGACCTTACCTAGACCTAATGCTACATCTCCAAGCTACAACCCTACATCTCGAAGAGCTACAGTCCAACCTCACCGTTGTGAAGTTTTTAGCACGTGTGAACTTCACCACACACCTTACAGGATCTTTATGAGGTGTTGTGATTGCACAAGATTGATCAATGAATAGATTACTTGAAAAATTCAAGGCAAGAGCACAATGGCATACATCAGACTAAAAAAACTAACTTCTTACTATGAGAAATGGATATCAGAAATTATTCTAAGTGCTCACTATGGGAAAAACAGCCTGCTCTTGTGTAGAGAGAGAAAATCAACACATAAAACTCGGGTAAAGAGAAAATGAGCCCAAAACACCAAAATCTCAATATTCACAATATGGCAAAACATGCCAAAGTTTCCCTACATCAAAGAGGCTTGAATTCCTACAGTGGAGTTGCATGGAAAGTCCACTTTACTTAGTTAACTCAACTACCAAGGATCCACATGTAAAACTACATGCATGGATATTGCATGTACTGCATGTCAACTCTCAGAATTATCTAGACATGTGTAGATCATGAAATCTACTTTGCATGTTGCATGCACTGATTGCATGTTGCTTGCATGCACTCTGAATGACTTTGCATGTAATCTAAACTTTTGCATGACATCAAGATTGAATCTACCTAACTCAAACTCGACCTATTCTAGAAGGTTATGTGCTTAATTCACATACCTTTATTTACAATAAATTATACAATGGAAATAAGATAGGCATGGCCCCAAAACTCGAGATGGGAAGATATAATTTTACTAATCTTCACAACCGTCAACATGGCATCTTCCACCAGGCTAGATAATACTAACAAACTCTCAAATTGCCGCATGGATAGGCCTAACCCCTCCCATCGATGAGCCCCTAAAGTCACTGCCCCCTTTCTTGATCCCTCAATACCCCTACCTCATACGAATGATGGATATCTGATCGAGGCCATTAAATGTGAGAAATTTCAACAAGTTTAGTCAAGTTTAGTCATATTTTGGTAAAATGTCAATATTAGGCCAATCTGCATTTTAGACTTAGAGATAAACTTTATGAAAGTTATTTTAGTCAAATTTCATTTGAATTACCACTTTTGGAAAGTGTGGGAAATTTAGGAGGTCCAGTTTGGACACACTCAAATTTGAATGTTTGATGCATTGAATCTAGTCATATTGTTGATAGGGTTTTCATTATTGAGGTAAACCAAAGATTCATTAATGAGACATGGAACTGCTATAAAAGGATGTAAACTCATGGAGAAAGAGATATTATCCCTCTCTCTCTCTCTCTTTCTCTCTCTCATGGACTCTACTATATTTATACTACATTTTAGTTGGTTTTTGAAACGACCAAAAAAGTATTTTTCCTTATGATACTTTACCAAGAAAAAAATGCCTTATCATGCTTAACTTAGAAACATGGCCTCAAATAAGAAATTTTAAAAAAAAAAATTACTAAGTCTTTTGGTGGGAAACTTGGTTCTCAACGAACGGCTATGATCAGTGCACATGATAAGGATTCAATCTAACGATGAACATCTTCCAACACCTAACACCTGGTGCACCAAAGGGTGCTGGGTTTTCTATAAAAGGGAAGATTACTACAACCCTAAGTTTCACTCTTCTTGCTCTCTCCTGCGCTCTCTCTTGTCTGTGCTCTCTTGGCTAGCTTCTCTACTATTGCCATCCTTGCCTGGAGAAGAGGGAACCTGTGTAAGCTTTGAAGAAGAGTATTCGGGTGGAGTTTACTACAAACAAAAGGTAAGAAAGCTACGGTTCATTTGATGGAATAATTGTTTGCATCGAAAGAATATTATTGGCTTCAGTTGTTGGAATGTGAATGAACTCACAATGGTTTGATCATCACAGATCCTACGTTATTGCTTCCGGTATACACTTTTGGAAGCAAATATTTGCGGATGATATCTCGAAAGCGATAGTAAACTTCACTTCAGGTATGAGACCTATCACTTTGCATTTCATATTGATTCTGATAGGAACTGTTACCAAGAGTCGTTGTAGCAACAATTCACATGAGATTGATACATTTTTTAAGTATAATGGGCCGCTAGACAACGGATTATGTCCGGCTAGAGATCCGCTTTACCATCTACAGATTTGCTCACATAATGAGCATGATAACATCACATTGATTGGTCCATCTTCAAAGCGATGGACCATCTCTTTGCGTCATAGTTCTAATTGTACCTGGTTGCTATCTGTTCTATGAACCTCTGTTCAATCCGTTGGCTCTCTAAATATCAGAAGTAAATAAAGCTTCTCAAACAATGCATGTGTATGTCTCAATGCTTTACTAGTTGTTGCCTACTGCTCATAATGATACTTGCATGGCGCTATGGTGATACTACCCTTGGTAGACTAATATATATGTGCTCATGATACTTGTTATGCAAACGATAATATCTCAACACAACTACGAGATATTATATGAGGCTTCAATGATATTTTTTGCTTGTATGCAATAAGAACTTAGAGTACTCATGGTTTTTCGAAGATGATAACATTCTAACTTATGAACTGATGAAAGAACAAATGTATGATACTTGGTATACGAACACTCGTTGGTAGAAATTTTTCACGTGTGATTGTTGATAACTCTATTACAAGACTATGATACTTTGTAAAGAAGATGCATTACCATTAATTTGTCACTTTTGGTGCTAATTCAATAGTATGAATATAGAGTCTTGCTTGAAATATTGGAAGATGGGTAGCTCACAAGAAGTCACCTCACCTCGCATTCAGGTATGAAGTTCTATGATGCTATTTGGAAGGGTAGTAGCACTCCATACTACTATGCAGTTCTTTAAGACGTTAGGAATGACACTTTTTATGAAAAAAAGCTTTTTTTGAAGTTATCAGCCGAAAAAGTAATTATTTTCTATATTGTAAATCTTTATGATTATGTTTTTTATCCTTGGAAAGGTTTTTTCTGGTTAAAAGTAAAAATGCAACCTATATAAGTGAGCCATGGATGTTTTCAGAGTTTGATTTTGATGGGCTTGAACGGCATGGATTTGCCCGAGCCTTCCAGTGCTCGGATTCCCTAATAAGTTACATGGGAGGTCTATGGGGCTAGCATGGCACGGATCTACCCTAGTACATGACATTGTGATCAAAATCATGTCTCTTTGTACTTGTGCATGAATAAATGGCTTCTTAAATATTTATACTATTTTGTGAACTAAGTACATTCTTTTTGCTCTTGCACTGATTAGTATGGCAACTGCCCTAATACTATTTCAAGTCAAGGGCAGAATGTATTGCTATGTATAAGATGCATGATTGGGAAGACTGGACGAACGTTTTGTTATTGCATTCAAGCTGATAAGGTAGTGAATATTGTTTCTGACATGGATAACAACTGATCCTCAGCTATGACACCTGTCTTCCTCACTTAACTAACTCCTGCAGTTTTGTTTTGTGGGATGGTGGCAGGTAATAGCTGGGTGTTCTAAAACTTGCCTCACTTTCTAGTACTTCTATATTGTAAGACTTTATACAGCTATATTTTAACCTGTTATGCTATAAATTGAAGGGTTCAAAGGGTTTGGTCTTGACTTGTCAAGAGGGACTATGTGATGTTCTATTACTCTCTTAAAGCATCTTTTTAAGATGCCAACTTGACTATCTTTTGGTCGGGGTAGTACCAAACCTTTACCTTTACTTGTATTTTATGGCTAACAAGGTCTGTTTTATGATGAAGTCCACAGGACGGTTCCATGATGCTGTTACTCTTGGTTAGGGGGAGCCCCTTCCTCCTCCTAACCCTTTTGTTCAGACTGTCATTTGTTGCATGAAGAAAGCTGTTGATGTTCACAAACTCATTACTTTCTATGATAAGGCTACTTGTGATGCTGCTAGATATGATGATAAAATCTTTTGCCTTGTTGACTTGATGACTACTATGGATTGGATCAAACTCTATATGGATTTCATTAAAAAGAAGAAAATGTTAAGCATGGTTGAAAAAATCTATATGGATCTCTCTAACTATGCTAAACGTATTGTTGTTGAAAAAAGTTTATGCAATTCACATATTCCAAAGATATTTGCATGTTTGGAAAAAGAAAATGGTGACCTTTCTGTTGATACCTCTACTTTTACTAAACCTCCTACCTCACCGCATCCTTTGATCTTTATCGAAGACCTTGATGATGATAGTGTGTCTCAGTTGGAATCTTTCTCTCAAGAAATTTGCGAAGTAGACAACCAGTTTGCCTTTGAATTCTGCCAATCCAAAAGTTGCCAAGTACCACTGGTACCTAATCGTATGATTGAATTTAAATCTGTTAAGTTTGCCTATAAACTCTGGATCCTTCCTTCTATTAATTTTTTGGCACCCATTTCTATTGACCTCTGGATTGCTCTTACGCATCTTACTAAGGCTAAAATTCAGTCCTCCATGTACAGAGTTGTTTTACTATTATATGGTTGCCTAGTACATTTTCAGGGAAACCGTGTTGTCGTGGGAGCCCTAGTCATGAATGCCAAAAAAGTCAACTTCAGTCAAAGAGCCATCAAAGAAAAATATTGCAAGTGTCAGCCTCTTACACGCCATATGATCTGCCAAGAGCCTAGCCCCACCCATTGAGGGTCCCACGACCTCAAAGACACATACTTACACATTGTGGCCTACAAGCATAGTCCTAAAACTTAAAGGTAGTATCCTAATCTTAAAGGACCAATCCCTAAGGAGTTAAGGACAAGTTTTTAGGACTCAAAGGATGGTATCCTAAAGACATAAGTATAGTATCTTAAGATATAAAGGTAGCTCCTAACCACGTAGGATATGGGATTTTAGTGGACTAAGGATGTCCGCGATCACCATGGCCACGATCCGCTAACACCCTCACTATAGGGACAATGCCTTGGAAATGAAGGCAATACTATGAACCACCAGAGAATACCCTAATTCCCATCTCCCAAAGGCCATTTGAAAGTCAAACATATTGTTAGCGAGATCCTAGTGCGATTTAGCAATCAGAAGTTTGTATGGAACTATGACCCTAAAAAGCTAGTGAATCATTGCATCAAAAGTACTATAACCCTCTCCTTACAGTCATATTTCTGAGAGCCTGGAAAACTCTCATTGGCTCGGGAGCACAGGGTAACAGAGGAAGCCCCTAGGATTGGATGTGGCAAGACCTCCGTTACTCACGTAGGGCATAACCACCATCAGTAGTGGTACCCCTTGACTTTTTTAGGACTTTTTGGTGAGATCAATCCCCTGCCAAAAATTGCCCTAACAAATAGACCGATCTTTAACTCTTGAAGGTTATCATTGCACAAATTATTGCTGCTATGTATTGTTGTAGCAAGCAAACTACTTTTATTAAAGAAGTCAATGACACTGTTTTGGCATTCCAAAAAAATGGCTTTGTGAAAGGAAGACTCTATGGAATCGTCAACAAGATTTTCTTACACAATATGTTCCCTAATCTTATGTTCATACTACCAAATAATGCAGACTTTCTATTGGTGGGCAGTTAGCACTCCATCTCAGGGGTGCTAATTGCCCCCTGAGATACCTTACTAACTGTGGGTACAGTTGGTGGGTTTTCTCTCTCTCTCTCTCTCTCTCTCTCTCTCTCTCTCTCTCTCTCTCTCTCTCTCTCTCTCTCTCTCTCTCTCTCTCTCTCTCTCTCTCTCTCTCTCTCTCTCTCTCTCTCTCTCTCTCTCTCTCTCTCTCTCTCTCTCTCTCTCACACACACACACACACACACACACACACACACACACACACATGGAATCTACTATATTTATACTACATTTCAGTTGGTTTTTGAAATGGCAAAAAAAGACTTTTTCCTTATGATACTTTACCAACAAAAAATGCCTTATCATGCTTAACTTAGAAACATGGCCTTAAATAAGAAAGTTTTTTCAAAAAAACTACTAAGTCTTTCGGTGGGAAACTTGGTTCTCAACGAACAACTGTGATCAGTGCACATGATAAGGATTTAATCTAATGGTGAGCATCTTCTAACACCTGGTGCACCAAAGGGTGCTGGGTTTTCTATAAAAGGGAAAATTACTACAACCCTAAGTTTCACTCTTCTTGCTCTCTCTCTTGGCTGGCTTCTCTACTACTGCCATCCTTGCTTGGAGAAGAGGGAACTTGTGTAAGCTTTGCGGAAGAGTATTCGGGTGGAGCTTACTACAAACAAAAGGTAAGAAAGCTACAGTTCGTTTAATGGAATGATCGTTTGCATCAAAAGAGTATTGTTGGAATGTGAATCAATGGTTTGATCATCACAGATACTACATTCTTGCTTCCGGTATACACTTTTGGAAGCAAATATTTGCGGATGATATCTCGAAAGCGATAGTAAATTTCACTTCAGGTATGAGACCTATCACTTTGCATTTCATATTGATTCTGATAGGAACTGTTACCAAGAGTCGTTGTAGCAACAATTCACATGAGATTGATACATTTTTTAAGTATAATGGGCCGCTAGACAACGGATTATGTCCGGCTAGAGATCCGCTTTACCATCTACAGATTTGCTCACATAATGAGCATGATAACATCACATTGATTGGTCCATCTTCAAAGCGATGGACCATCTCTTTGCGTCATAGTTCTAATTGTACCTGGTTGCTATCTGTTCTATGAACCTCTGTTCAATCCGTTGGCTCTCTAAATATCAGAAGTAAATAAAGCTTCTCAAACAATGCATGCGTATGTCTCAACGCTTTACTAGTTGTTGCCTACTGCTCATAATGATACTTGCATGGAGCTATGGTGATACTACCCTTGGTAGACTAATATATATGTGCTCATGATACTTATTATGCAAATGATAATATCTCAACACAACTACGAGATACTATATGAGGCTTCAATGATATTTTTTGCTTGTATGCAATAAGAACTTAGAGTACTCATAGTTTTCCAAAGATGATAACGTTCTAAACATGAACTGATGAAAGAACAAATGCATGATACTTGGTATACGAACACTCGTTGGTAGAAATGTTTCACATGTGATTGTTGATAACTCTATTACAATACTATGATACTTTGTAAAGAGTATGCACTACCATTAATTTGTCACTTTCGGTGTTGATTCAATAGTACGAAAACAAAGTCTTGTTTGAAATATTGGAAGATGGATAGCTCACAAGAAGTCACCTCACCTCGCATTCAGTATGAAGTCCTATGATGCTATTTGGAAGGGTAGTAGTACTCCATACTACTATGTAGTTCTTCAAGACGTTGGGAACGACAGTTTTTATAAAAAAAAAAAAAAATTGAAGTTATCAGCCAAAAAAGTAATTCTTTTCTATATTGTAAATCTTTATAATGACGTTTTTTATCCTTGGAAAGGGCTTTTTTGGTTAAAAGTGAAAATGCAGCCTGGAGAAAATAGCCTGCTCTTGGGTAGAGAGAGAAAATCAAGACCAGAAACTCGAGTAGAGAGAGAATGAGCCGAAATCACCAAAATCTCAATATTCACAATATGGCAAAACAAGCCAAAGTTTCCCTACATCAAAGAGGCTCGAATTCCTACAGTGGAGTTGCATGGAAAGTCCACTTCATTTAGTTAACTCAACTATCATGGATCCACATGTAAAACTGCATGCATGGATATTGCATGTACTGCATATCAACTCTCAAAATTACCTAGACATGTGTAGATCATGTAAACTACTTTGCATGTTGCATGCATGCACTCTAAATGACTATGCATGGTATCTAAACTTTTGCATGACATCAGCTCAAACTTGACCTACTCTAAGACGATTACATGCTCAATTCACATACCTTTATGTACAATAAAATATACAAAAGAAATAAGATGAGCATAGCCCCCAAAGTTAAGATAGGAAGATATTTTTTACCATTCTTCACACTCCTTAAAATATATCTTCCTATTCAGCATAGACTTTGAGATCAAGCCAAGATTAGACCTCATCTTGACAAATATTTTCTTGAGCAATGGCTTGGTGAGAAGATCTGCAACACAATTTGAAGATCCAACATGGTCCAATATAGAATCAATGAAGGGTAGAGGATGATGATTCTTCCTTGTGGCAGCATTGAGCTTGCGAAAATCCTGGCATATTCGTATTTTGCCAGTCTTCTTCTTTGGAATAAGAACAATGGGTGAAACCCATTCACTACTTAAGACGAGATAGATAATACATGCCTTAAGGTGCTTGTTGAGCTCGTCCTTAACCATGACGGAGTACTTTGTATTGAGACGATATTGTCTCTGTCGAACAGGTACAGTGTCTTCTTTAAAATCAATACAGTGCTCTTTAAATTCTGCAGGTATACCTTTCAAATTGTCGAGCGACCAGGCAAAAACATCTTGATACTCCTTCAACAATTCAGTAAATTCTGCTAATTCCGATTCTCCAAGTGACTTTGAAACATGCACAAATCTGTCAGGTGCAAGTTCAATTAGTTCAGTAGAATGTGATAAAATGATACCTTCTATCATACTGGCCTTGGTATGGCCATGAATTTCACGCATGGTTGACTTCATAGATGTATTCTTGTCGTCAGTCTGGTTCTTACTACCAAATTCGTGTTCAGATTCATCACTCGAATCATCATCAGACTCTTTCAAATTCGTGTCTGCAACTTTATTTCTTCATTCATAACATCTACTTCAGCATTGCAACATCGAAGAATTCTTCTTCATCGAAATTCTCATAACATTGGAAATATTGCACTTCGATGTCAGATGCATTGGAAAAAATATTTAAGGCATAAGAAGATTCTTCGAGGTAAAACTAGTGTCAGACAAAGGAGTTTCACCTTCATATTTGTCACGACTCCAAGTGATTATTTGTTCTGCTGGCTTACCTCGATTATTGGTCTCACAAGTCTGAAATCTCAACTCTCTCGATTTCCAATGAACACTTGCGTTTGATTGATAAATCCAGGGCCGTCCAATTAGCATAGAATAAGATGACAAACCAAGTGGTTTGATAACTATGAAATTCATTGTGAAAGGCTTGGCTTGAATATAAACAATGACATCCTTCAATTCTCCAATAGGTTTTTGTTGCGTCGAATCAGCTAACTTGATATTTCGCTGTGTTGGTTGAATGTCAGTCAGCCCCAAATCATGAGCTGTGTCTTTTGTTATTATGTTCACGTTGGAACCAGAGTCTATCAGCACTTTTTCAATTAGACATCCCGCAATGGTGACATCAATTTCAAGTGCACTGAGATCACCTAAATCAATAGACAATACACCAGCATCTAGCAAAGAATTTTTTTTTTTCTTTTCAGAGGTAGAAAGACCTTTAAGTTCTTTCTACAATAAGTGTTATCGGCCAACAATTGTTCAAAAGTGATATTTGGATGAAGAGATCCAATATCAGTGACTATGTCATAGTCCTTCGTCTTTAATTTCAAGATTGGCTTGTCAATAACAGCACTAGACAATTTAGTCTTCGTTATTTCATCGTCTCCTTCCTCGAATGTGACCACCTTCTCTGCAGTAGCTGACTGAATTTCAGTGTTGATAATTTCTTTCACTTCTGCGGAGATGTCCTTTGCAAATAATTTTGTAGCATCGTGGTCATATTCGGGGTCATCTTTACAATCTTCTTTAGTTGTAAATTTGTTCGTCGTCTTGCTAGAAGATTTCTTCTTTGAAGATTTTTTGTGCTTCATTGAAGACTTCTGTTCGGGTTTCGAGGAACTTTTGCTTCTCGTTTGAGTGCCAAAAAGAAAGTATTTGCGACAGGTGAATAAGATGATTTCAAGACAGTTCTTTAGAGCATGTTTTACATATACACAACAAACAACTGTAATGCACTAGAGAGTTTATCTGATCAGAGAGTAATTCATGTAATGCGTTAGAGATTGCTAGTAGACTCAGGATCACTCACACTCAACAGTGTGGAGAACAGAGATAAGGGAGAATAATTCTCAGCACTCTATTCACTTCTTCAAACTCTTACAAATACATAAATTCTTCTCTCTCAATGGTCGAGACTGAAGCGTGAGATCAATATATCTTCTACGGGGTGAACAAACGCACCTCTAAAACAACAGGTGCGTCGCTCCCACGAAATGGTCGAGCTAACAATTAGATTGAGTATACGTTCAATTATACCATAAGAGGTATATCTAACTAAGAGTTAAAATTACTCTAGTTTAACATGTCTATTCATATCTAGTCATTTTGCGTGGACGACCTAATAAAGGTTATCCAACGCAATGTCTTCTCTTTTAAAGGACTGGCACTTAAATACAAGGCAAGTACTTAGGAGATATATTCTCAAAAAATGACTTAAGCCTCTTCATGATTTATTTTTATCCAGCTCATATCTTTATTTTTATCCAACTCATATCTTTATTTTTGAGTATATCATGCCATATTTATGCTGATATTCAATATTTAACAATTTCATGGCATCACAGTTGGCTTCACCCAGGCTGGTCTTTCTTTCCTACGTCATGTGGTAACCTGATACCCACTTGTGGAATACGATGGATTGTGAATTATCAGCTTTGATACCACATCTGTTGACGTTTAGGATTGATGTCAACTGATGAGACAAAAATTCTTGATAACAGGAGGATCGTGGATTAATTTGAGATTAGAGTTTACGAGCTATTCTTTTTTGTTGAATCAGATTACCAGTGTAGGAGTCTTAGACTGTCGTGGAAGAGAGATTGTGAGAAAATGATTAGGCATCTGAGACAGCCATGCAATCATCTAATACTGATAACTGGTATGAGGAGAATGTAGAATCAATTTAGGCATCAGAGACAGCCATACAATTATCTGATAATAGTGTTTGTGTAAGAGGAGTGAGAGTTATCATTCAACAAGAATGCAAAGCGATGTAGAACAATAGCAAGTCTATATAAAGAAGTTGTGGTAACAATGATCAGATCACAATACAATCGTGCTAATAAGCATGTGATCCTACTTACAGATTCAAAACAATTGCTAATGTTTTGAATCTCTCTCTCTCTCTCTCTCTCTCTCTCTCTCTCTCTCTCTCTCTCTCTCTCTCTCTCTCTCTCTCTCTCTCTCTCTCTCTCTCTCTCTCTCTCTCTCTCTCTCTCTCTCTCTCTCTCTCTCTCTCTCTCTATGATCACTAACTCTAGGGTCATGTCCTTTATGCCACACCTCCACTCCAAGACGATAATGCATCAGGTTGTGGTTTGTCATCTCGAATTGATTCGTGAGATTCTTTCTTATCATATCGATCATTTTTTGATTATTTTCTGTAATAATCATATAGTCAACATAAAGAGCAACCAAAGCAATCATACCATCAAAGCATAAGACATAGAGATTTGGATCGGAAAGTGTTTTCACCATTCCCTTTAAACAAAAATAGGTATCAATCACATGGTGTCTGTTTGAGATCATAAAGCACTTTTTTCAAGCAACATGCTTTATGCTCCTATCCTTTTATTACAAAGCTTTTAGGTTGATCCATGAACACCTCTTCTTCCAACATACCATCCAAAAAAGTAGATTTTACATCTATTTGATGTAAAGGCCAACCAAAATGTGAAGCTACAGTGACAAATAGACATAGAGTATTCGACTTACACACCAGTGCAAAGGTTTTCTCATAGTCAATGTACCATGTTATCAAGCAAATCCACTCAAGATGCACTACAAATAGAAGTTTTTAGTGCCCCCTAGTTTTGAGACAAGTGGATTACACGACAATTCTCCCAAATCCAAAAAGTGCACATCGTCACCTCAGACTCAAATGACTACATCATCACAAGAGACAGAACTGGTAGAATCCATCAAGCAAATTGTAAGAACTTGTATTTTCTCTCCTTCTACTCTTCCTAATAAAACTCTGTCCGTTTCTCTCTCTCTCTCTCTCTCTCTCTCTCTCTCTCTCTCTCTCTCTCTCTCTCTCTCTCTCTCTCTCTCTCTCTCTCTCTCTCTCTCTCTCTCTCTCTCTCTCTCTCTCTCTCTCTCTCTCTCTCTCTCTCTCTCTCTCTCTCTCTCTCTCTCTCTCTCTCTCTCTCTCTCTCTCTCTCTCTCTCTCCCTCTCCCTCTCCCTCTCCCTCTCCCTCTCCCTCTCCCTCTCCCTCTCCCTCTCCCTCTCCCTCTCCCTCTCCCTCTCCCTCTCCCTCTCCCTCTCTCTCTCTCTCTCCCTCCCTCCCTCCCTCCCTCCCTCCCTCCCTCCCTCCCTCCCTCCCTCCCTCCCTCCCTCCCTCCCTCCCTCCCTCCCTCCCTCCCTCCCTCTCTCTCTCTCTCTCTCTCTCTCTCTCTCTCTCTCTCTCTCTCTCTCTCTCTCTCTCTCTCTCTCTCTCTCTCTGTGCACTAAAGTTACAAGTACAATCACAATTATTCAACAAATTGACTTCCAATATACCTGCCAGTAAATCCACTGTCATGAAACTTGACAACTTTTGTTTTTCGTTCGAAACACTATTTGGCACGATGCCTAAGTTTACTGTAGAAGAAACACAAATTTTGTTTAAGTGCTGCCAACCATGCTTTGTCTTTGACCACCAGTTTCTTCTTATTCTTCTTCTTCTTTGGGTGTTGGTACGCTTCTGCTTTCAGCTCATCAAAAAATTGTTTTTTATGTTGGTAAGATTTTTCTTGTTTGGGTTTCGAGGCCGTTTGGCCATGCACGCTTTTTCGTGATGCAACAACTGTACTATCATAGGCTTTCGCCACACGGATAGCATCCTCTAGTGAGTTAAGGATATTTCGTTTGCATTCATTTTGAGAGTCAGCTGGCAGTCCGGCAATAAATTGCCACTATGCTAACTTATGATCAAATAGTGGCACCTTGGCCAAAGAGTCCAAGAACTCTTGGACATAATCGTCATAGTGCTTGGCTGCCCATTTTGCAGCTGATAAACCAAATATACAGCTCGGAATCGTCTATCGTGACAAAAGCTTTCCGGAATTCCGTCAGGAATCCAGCCCAAGTCATCAGTTTCGTGAAAAGTTCCCTCCACCAAGAAGAGGCTTTGCCTTCTAGAAACAATAGAACCGATGATATTCGTTTATCCTCTGGGACGTTATGCAAGCTAAAATAGTTTTTCCAATGGTTTATCCAATCTTCAACAACCTCCGGACGTTTAAACTTTTTATCACCAAAAAATATTTTCGGTTGATAGCCCAAGTTGTTAGAGTTAATAGCTTGCAGTTGATTAAATAGATTTTGCATTTGTTTATCCCGTTGTTTATTGCTCTAATGAAGTTCTAAAACTGCCTTGCCTAAGGTTTGCAACAGTTTTTCTAGAGTCTGGAGTGTGATCACTGTCGGGTGAGGCCGGCTGAATTTCCTTATTTCCCCCATCACTTCCTGGTGATGCCGGGTGATTCTCTATAGCACCCCCCTCCAAAATTTCATCCGTATCCATTTGCTTGCCAACTGAAAATTAAAAAATAATTCCGTTTAGTTAACACATTCATTACGGATAATAATTGCTAAATTAAGCAATGTCTACAAAAAAACACTAATTTTTAGACCGTACGTGCTTTCATTAACAAATTATACCAATGAATTGGCAAATGGGTTCTTAAGTAATAAAAAACCGAAATCAACCGTTAATGTAACAAAAATCTTTTAACAACTCTTAGCTCATATATTTGCAAAATTAAAACATCAGTTCTTGAAACTGAAAAACCTACTACAAGAAAGAAAGACCCCAGGCTTTTAAAAACTCAAAAAATTAACACTAGCCTAAACCAACCCCTCCACACCAACTCCTTTGCATGGCCTAACTTAAGTTTTACCTTAAAAACTTAAGTTAAGTGCCACCTAACCCCCCTCCCATCTCTCTCTTCCGTTCCATAGCCCTCCACCCGGGATACCCGGGCCCTGTAACGAGCCCTTCTTGGGCCTGTTAAGACACGATTTCTAGAGAGGCCTGACCCGAGAGAGAGAGAGAGAGAGAGAGAGAGAGAGAGAGAGAGAGAGAGAGAGAGAGAGAGAGAGAGAGAGAGAGAGAGAGAGAGAGAGAGAGAGAGAGAGAGAGAGAGAGAGAGAGAGAGAGAGAGAGAGAGAGAGAGAGAGAGAGAGAGAGAGAGAGAGCTTTGAGGTGTGGAGAGACGCCCTCCATCACCCAACTCACAGAGTTTTTTGTTGTTGCAGGCAATAGGGTGCCCAGGAGGAGAAAAACAAGCAGATTAGTCAGCATGATTTCTGAGTTTTTTGCACAGTTTTTTAGTTTTTTAGTTGCAGAAAGCCTAGAGCCCAAAGCATCTGTTGTCTTTTGCAAACTACTTTGTCTTTCCAACGTTTTACAGATTGTTATTGCTTTATCTTGTTAGTTTCATGCATTAGCATAGTTTCTATCCAAGATTTGCAGGGTTTTCCCTCACTGTGCTTGGTAAATAGAGGTTATGCTGCCAAAATTTTCTCAAAACTTAAGTTTTGCAAGTTACTCAACTATTTTATCCAGTAGCCACTTGTTCTGAACCCAACCATCCTCCAGAATGGCTTTACAGGCTCCTAACCCTATAAACAAACCGTAAGGTTGCTAGAAAATGAAGCATAAACCTGTAACTTCATAGTGAGCGACCATGCAATCCTGTCAAAATCACCAACACTCAACAGCCAACCGGTTAGAGTATTTTTGCTTCTATTCCAACCAATTTCCACCGATTTAAACCAAACCGGCTTCCAAACATGCAATAGACATCATTTAAAATACAATAACCATTCATAAGAAGAATAAGAGACTGTAGGGAAAAATCTAGCAACCAATAAAGTAATTTGTTGCTTTTACAAAAATGCTAACCACAGAGTTGACACAGAATTTCTTCCAAGAAAATGATTCGAAATGCAGAAAAACGAATTGAATGTGAGCCTGGTAGTGCACTTACCACACCATTAATTGAGATTTGAAAAATATTTCCAAAGGGAAGAGAATTGTACAATTCCACCGTTTTATTGCTTACTCCGTTGGATTCTCAAGAGAACGTCAAGATTTACACTTAGCACTTTCAATGGTAAATCCTGCTTAGACCAGCTCTGTTACCAATATAAAGTTCTCACAACAGGATTCTAGTCTAAGCATACCATACAAAGCAACAACACAAGGGAACAGGTGGTGGATAAACTAACCCAACCAAACCTAGATCGAACGGATTTGGCCCCCAAGCTATGGATCAATCAGAGTCATGGAAAGAGGAGTCACACCAGCAGCATGTAGCTACTAATCACAAAGTCAAGCATACACTAGTGAGAGCCCAACAGGTATACTTATACCCTCCAAGGCCCATGCACCACTAGTAGTGCACTGTGACACCTCACTGGACACCTCTGCGGCCTATCTGAGCCATGTCATCCAGCTCCCTGATGACTCAATGATAGACCCATGCCAACTCCACCATCATGTGTTTAGGCCTACAACCATTAATTATAACCATATACACATAAGGGCTGCAATTCCCTTATAGTCACAATTAACTTACGAGTTGTTGGTCTACCGGTCCCTAACGTGGACATGCTACTCGAGACCAGAAGTCATACTGAATGGATTGAGAGATGACTATGATAATCTTGTTCAGTCTTTTGCTATTAAGGAGGAGTTACCTAATCTAGAAACTCTCCAAGAAATTC
The DNA here is from genome assembly GCA_029204225.1 of Diphasiastrum complanatum. Lineage (NCBI taxonomy): Eukaryota > Viridiplantae > Streptophyta > Lycopodiopsida > Lycopodiales > Lycopodiaceae > Diphasiastrum > Diphasiastrum complanatum. The sequence goes on from MU831761.1 coordinate 71,361, forward strand.
TTATTTCTGAAAAATCTAGACAAAGCTATAAACTCTCCAGGATGAACAAACTTGAACATGGTGGAAATGACAAAGCCCTCTTTGTCAAAGACAAGTAGAAAGGAAGGAGTAAGAACCAATTCTCTCAAGCATACAACAAAGACAAAGCCAAAGATCGAGATCAAGATGGTGAAGAGGATGAAACAGCTCATCCCTCTAACTCAAAAACCAAGAAAAAGAAAGTGAAGTGCTTCTTCTATGGCAAAAAGGGGCACTATGCCTCTAATTTCTTCAAGAAGAAAAACCAACTCAAGCAAGCTAATCTCTCCAAAGAGATTGAAGAAGATTCTGTTGCAAGTGATGGAGAAGGATCACTTATGGTGTCCAGTTTTTCTTCATCACCTTTCAAGAAAGATGGAGCTTGGTACATAGACAGTGGAGGCTCTTCACATTGTACTGTTCAAAGGAGTCATTTGACTCAATCTTACCATTCAAAGGACTCAAGAGATCTATTTATACTGCTAATGATCATGAGTGTCCAATAGAAGGAATTGGCAACATCCCATTGAAACTTGCTTCTTCAAAAGTTCTTGCACTTTCTAATGTTCTTTTCATTCCAAAACTTACAAAGAACTTAATTAGTGTGGGAAAGTTGCTTGATGTGAAAGATCTCAGATCCTTAAGATCCAATCTACTTGAATGATCTTTGGTTAGAAAGAGAAATACACTACCAATTTCACCAATGTAGAAAAATCAACATCTACATACAATTTGATATGCAAACACTAATAGAACTTGATCAAACTTGAATGAAATGATTATGTACTATTGCTATCCGTACAAAACCAGCAAGCTACTGTATTTCACATGTGTGGAACCAAAATTAGCAATAAATGATCATTCTACACATAGAATTGCAAGCAATCACCAAGATAGTGCACCAATGGATAGTAGAACCCAAGAGAACCATGTATAAGCATGAAATGAGATAGAGAAGAGAGAAGATGTGTCTCTCCACGAGTTACATCCTTTTATAGAGTTTCCAAACCCTATTTGGCCACTTGGCTTTCCCTCCAAAATATAAACCCTACTATTTTTGGGTCTAGATTCAATGTACCCAAAGTTCAAATTTGAATCTCTCTCAAACGCGACTACCAACTTTCCCACACTTTCCAAAAGTGTTTATTGAATGTATTTTAAACTAATATAACTTCAAAAAGTTTATCTCTAAGTCTAAAATGAGTTTTGGCCTCTTATTGACAATTTACCAAAATGTGACTAAACTAGACTAAACTAGTTGAAATCTCTCGCACTCCCTCTTCAACTAGTTTTGGCATAGTTTTGACAGTAGAACTTTGATCCAACTTTACAATGTTCTCCATCCTAAGTATAGATCTTCTTTCTATGGTTCTAAAGTATCTTTCATAATTGATATAGAGAATAGTGTCCAAATTGGACGCTTCACTATTTCTTACATCAATTTTGCACATCAAGATATAACTAGAACATGAAGAACCAAATAGAATATGAATGAAATGATTCCTTCATGTTTCAAACTTTGTAATCTCTGGAAAATTACAGCAACCAAACAATAAATGTGAGTGATGACCATTTGCTTGCTTGTGTCCTCCAACTTTGTCCTTTCTTGATATGTCTCCACCATAAAACTCCATGAATGAGTCTCCATCTCCATCTTGCCACAAGAAACCATCAATCCTTGGAAATCCATGAGTAGGTGAGTACATTAATGATGCAAATCCAGCACCACATGACTCCATAAACCAAGTAGGTTCCACTAGTCCATCTTCAAGATCTACTTGACACAAGAAAATGACCATGAATTCACCAAAAATTGACAATCTCCAAGTATTGGCACCAAGTAGCTCAACACTTGAGAGCTTGATCATGGATGAGTGATATAATGAGCCTCAATTAGCCTCATTTCCATCAGCAAAGCCAGCCAAGAATGCTAGTACAACTCCAACAATAAGATATTGCAAGACAATGTAGCTAGTTTGTCCATATCTTGACAATTTGCACACATTCACTTGAAATAGCTCAAACATGAGATAGAACAAGTAAAGTAAACTTGAACAACACTTCCTTGCTGCTCCTTTGACCTTAATTGAGTCTTCAATATGCTGCAAAAACAGATCCATAACACCTTTGCCAATTACCTCTCCCCTCTTAGTGACTATGATCCTTCCATGTATCTAAAGTTTGTTGATAGCAATATTGTCATTCTTCTAATTTATGTTGATGACATTATTCTTTGTGGAAGTTGTATCAAGCTAGTTGATGAAACCAAGCTAGCACTTGGATGTGAGTTTAAAATGCAAGATCTGGGAGAGATGCATTACATCCTAGGCCTAGAAATTGATTTTTATGAAAATCATGTCTTTATATGCCAATCTAGATATGCTCACTCTATGTTGAAAAAATTCCATATGGAAAATTCTAAGAGCATAGATACTCCAATGGAGCAAATTGTAAAAGATCCTAATAAAGGTGACGAAAGATCCTTTGAGGACATCACACTTTTTAGGAGTCTTGTAGGCTCCTTAATTTGGCTTACCATTACTAGGCCCGATCTAAGTTTTTGTGTGCACAAATTGAGTCAATTTATGCAAGATCCTAAGATCCATCATTGGAAGATGGCCAAGAGGATTTTAAGATATGTATCTTCATCTTGTGATTATGGTCTACTCTATAAAAGTGAAGATCTATCCATTATTGGCTACTCGGATTCGGACTTTGCAAGTGACAAGATGGATCGAAAGTCTATTAGTGCATACACTATCTTTCTTGGAGGCAATCTAATATCTTGGCTTTCCAAAAAGCAAGATACTATATCTCTCTCTTCAGGCCAAGTACAAAGCACTCACTACAACTACCAAAGAAGTGCTTTGGATCAAGAGGTTATTAATGGAGCTAAAGTGCATCAAGGAGGATGATCTACCAATGATCATGTGTGATAACATCTCGGCCCAAGCTCTTGCCAATAATCCCATATTTCATGCAAGAAGCAAGCACATAGAAGTGGCACACCATTTTGTGAGAGAAAAGCTTATTGGAGGTGAAATCTATTTGGAGCATGTCAACTCGTCATCTTGTATTGCCGATCTACTCACCAAGCCTTTGAGCAAAAGTGCTTTCATCAAGCATAGATCTAATCTTGGAGTTATATCAAGATCAATGCTCAAATCTTCATAGATAATTTTTTAGGAGGAGTGTGAAGAATTGAAAAAGATTATCTATGTTAGATATAGGGGTCTTATGTTTTTTACATCAAGCATCTAGGTGTAGGATGTTGATAGGAATAAATTTGGCATAGATGGCAAATTATGCATTTCCACTTGTATTGCCACTATTGAGCCAAAATAGAGTAAGAGGCTAAACACGTGCCAATTAGAGTGTAGACAAGTGTAAAGCTTTTGTTTGATGAATTCCAAGAGGTCCAATAGGATTTAGAGGTCGAACCTTGTGAGGTCCAATGGGAAATTGAGCTGTGCTTGAATATAGTCCAATAGAATTAAGAGGTGTATGGATCAATGATCCAATAGGATCAAGAGGTGACAAAATATGGTCCAATCATAGTTAAGCATAGTGGTAGCTCGTGGATCTACTAGTATCATTGTATCCTCATTTTGGATCTAATTGATTTGGTGACTTCATGGATTTTGTGAGTTATTGGATTTCTAGCTTTCTCTCTCTACCCGAGAGCTCATGATGTTTTTTCTCTCTCTACTCAAGGAGAGCAGCTTGTTTTTACTTAGATTATTTTTTTAATACTTCCCACACGTGTGAGTGAGAGTTGGAAGTGATTGAATGCATGTAGTAGTGTATTTTTGCCATAGAATCAAAGATAGATCTTGAATCTCAATCTAGTCTTGATCTTGGTGGATCTACACACCTTAGGAGATCACAAGTACATGTTGTGGACAGTCCACAACTGTGAAATTCAACAAAGATATCACTCCTCCACAAAGAAATGTTGCAAATGCACTAATGGACTTCCTATCCATCTTGTCACCTGCAAAATCTGAATCCGAGTAGGCTCTCAAGTGCAAGTTAGATCCTTCATAAAGTATGCCAAAAAATCTAGTACTAGAAACATATCTAAGTACTCTCTTGGCACTTTTCCAATGATGAACTAAAGGAGCTTGCATACTTTTGACTCAAGTTGCTTACACAAAAACTTAAGTCTGGTCTAGTGATGGTTAAATAGATTAGAGAGCCTATAAGCTTCCTAAAGAAGGTGATGTCTGTGAAAAATACAGATCCTAAGTGGATCTAAACTCCAAGATCATTGGCTTGAATGCTTGCACTCCAAACTACATAAGCTAGGAATTGGCAACACATTCTATGCTACCTAGAATGCAAAGAACTTGATCAAAAAGCATTTATCACAAATGGAAACTTCCATAAACATCAAGTGTGGCCCAAAATAGCATTATACAGTCCATAATACATCAGCCTATCACTTTTGGAAAGCACCTAAGATCATACACAATAGCTTGAAGACAATACACACAACAATGCTCTCAATGGAGGAAGAAACAATGACAATGATCTATTGATCTCAATGAAGCATACAAAAGGTTTCTCCAACCTGTTCTCCACGACTTCCCTACTATTTATGGATGAGGAAGATGACTCTCTCTCCTCTCTCTAGAAGGTACTTGACCCTAGATATTCCCTATATAGGAAAAATAGCTAAAAATGGCTTATATGACCAAAATACATCAAAATGGTCTCATTTTGAAGGGTATGAAGTTTGACACTTCATCATACTGAAAAAATACAGTAAATAAAAACATTGTGGCCTGGTTCACACGTGCAAAACTCCAGAACCAAAACTATTTACAATTTTAGCCAATTTAGGCCTCAAACTAGCTAGGAAATGTTGACAATTTTCACACTCCCTCTTCAACATTGGATTCTAGTTTCAACATAGTCTTTGAGCACATTCCAAGATTAGATCTATGCATTAAATATAGGTCCTTTCCCAATGGTTTGGTGAAGATATCAGCCACACACTCCTTTGAAGAGACATGTTGAAGCTCCACCTCTTTGGCAATGACTTGATCTCTCACAAAATGGTGAGCAATCTCAATGTGCTTGCTCCTTGCATGAAAAACAGGATTGCTTGCCAAGCTTTGGGCTGAAAGGTTATCACAAAGTATGATTGGAGTCTTCTCTGGTTCCAGCAAGTGAAGATCCAATAACATCCTCTTGATCCAAAGAATCTCCTTGGTGCATGTTGTTAATGCCTTGTACTCGGCTTCGGTGGAAGATAGAGAGATAGTTGGTTGCTTCTTTGATAGCCATGAGACCACTCCATCTCCAAGATAGATTGCAAAGGCACTTGTTGACTTCCTATCCATTTGATCACCTGCAAAATCTGAATCTGAAAATCCACAAAGGTTAGGTGTAGTACCTCCATACGAGATGCCAAAATCTCTAGATCCCGAGATGTATCTAAGTACTCTCTTTCCTAGCTTCCAATGAGCCTCACTAGGATCTTGCATAAATTGACTTAGTTTACCAACCACAAAGCTTAGATCAGGTCTTGTGATGGTTAACCATATAAGAGATCCTATTAGCTTTCTATAGAGAGTAATGTCCTTGAAGGATCTTTCATTACTTCTTGTAGTTAGCTTTACATTTGATTCCATAGGAGTAGAAACAACTTTACAATCTTCCATATGAAACCTTTTTAGAATAGAGTTAACATACTTTTCTTGACATATGAATGTAGATTTAGAAGTTCTAATAATCTCTATTCCTAAGATATAATGAAGTTTACCAAGATCTTGAATTTCAAACTCTCTTTTGAGTGCCATCTTGATTTCATCTATATGTAGATTGTTACCACCACTTAAGATAATGTCATCAACATAGATCAAAAGTAAAGTGATATCATTTTCATTCAATCTAAAGTAGAGAGAATGATCATACTCACTCATAACAAAGTTTTGAGAAAGTAAGAAGGAATTGAGCTTAGCATACCAACTCCTTGGTGCTTGCTTTAGCCCATACAAACTCTTTTGGAGATAGCACACATGATTAGGCTCATCATGTGAAACATAGCCCTCGGGTTGCTCCATGTAAATATCTTCTTCAAGATCACCATTCAAGAAGGCATTAGTAACATCCATTTGCCACATATCCCAATCATAAAGAGTTGCAAGAGAGATTAGGATTCGAATAGTTACCATCTTTGCCACGGGTGCAAAGGTCTCATCATAGTCAATACCATATTCTTGAGCATACCCCTTTGCCACCAACCTTGCCTTGTACTTGTTGATTGATCCATCTTGATTTGTCTTGATCTTGAAGATCCACTTACAACCAATTGCCTTCTTGTCCTTTGGAAGCTTTACCAACCTCCATGTGTTGCTTTTGATGAGTGCTTGATGCTCATGATCCATGGCTTGGATCCATTCCTTCTTTTGAATTGCTTCACCTACACAAGTTGGTTCATCAAAAGAGGTAAGAAAAGCAAAGTTAGAGTTGTCCACCACTTGCTTTCCTTTTTCATCATAGGTTAGCCTTGATGGCTTAGCCCTTTGCCTTTGAGTCTTCCTTGAAGTTTGCTTTGGAGTGGCATCTCCATCTTCATCCAAGACATCTTGCACATCATGATGATTAGTAGGCACATCAACATCAACATCAACAACATTGGAAACATTCTCTTCATGAAAGATGACATCCCTACTTATGACAACTTTCTTTGTAGAAGGAATGTACACTTTGTAAGCCTTGCTTACTTCACTATAGCCAACAAACACACCCTTCTTTGATGAAGGATCTTCTTTAGTTCTATCATCAAGTGTGATATTGACAAAACATGTACATCCAAAGATCCTACAATGCTTGACACTCGGCCTTCTACCATAAAGAACCTCATGAGGAGTTTTACCATCCAAGGAAGCACTTGTCCATCTATTACATAGATAGTTAGCACATGCTAAAGCTTCCCCCCAAAAAGACTTAGCAAGATTAGCATGTAGTCTCATTGCCTTGGCACATTCACAAAGGGTTCTATTCTTCCTCTCGGCCACTCCATTCTGTTGTGGAGTCCTAGGACTAGACATCTCCCTCTTAATCCCATGTGCTATACAAAAGTCTTTGAACCTATTTGAGGTGTATTCCCCTCCATTATCAGATCTTAAGCATTTGATCTTTGTATTGAATTGGTTTTCCATTTCATTCTTGAACTTGACAAATGCAGCAAACACTTCATCCTTACTTTTAAGAAGATAGATCCAAGTATACCTACTAAAGTCATCAATGAAAGTTGCATACATCTTTGCCCCACCATTGCTAGTTGTACTAGAAGAATGAATATCAGAATGCACAAGTTGAAAAGCTTCTTTAGATCTAGAAGTAGATCTAGAATAAGCAAGTCTATGAGATTTGGACAAGGCACAATGTTCACAAACACTATTGTTTGCAACAAGACTTTTAGGGAGACCAAGAACAAGCTCTTTCTTTGCCATTACCTCCAAAGATTTGAAGTTGGGATGGCCCAACCTCTTGTGCCAAACTTCTTGGTTTGTCAATTGCTCCCTAGCCATACATCCTTCATGATTAGAGATCACACATGCATCAAGCTTGAAAAGTTTACCATGCCTCCTACCTTGAGCAATCAAGGATCCACATTTACTTATCAAACATGCATCTCCAATGAACTCCACATCAAGTCCTTTGTCAATCATTTGACTTACACTAAGCAAATTCTTAGTGATTGAAGGAATGTACAAAACATTTTCAAGATTTGCTTTCCTATTTGTTGAAAGGGAAATAGGAATAGTGCCTATGCCTTTGATGTCACATTGACCATCATTTGCAGTGTAGATGATGTTACCTTCTCCCTCATAAGACAATAAGGATGTAAAGTATTCCTTATGTCTTGTCATGTGAGATGAGGCTCCACTATCAATCCACCAAGGATCATTATCATCTATGTTGGCTAACAAACTTGAAGTCATAACAAGTGATTCACATGTGTTATGTTCTTCCTCATCTATTGTAAGATTTCCTTGCCTCTCTCCTTGCTCTCTTTTCTTCTTATAACATTCATTTGCAAAATGACCTTTTATCCCACAATAAAAGCACTTGAACTTTGACTTATTGTTCTTAGTAGAAGAGGAAGAGGAAGAGTGATCATCATGATCAAAGTTACCACCTTTGGACCATTTCCCTTTGCCTTTACCTTTGCCCTTGAATTTGCCTTTTGTGAAGAAAGCCTCTTCACCTCCACCTTGCAAGGATGCACCATCAAGCTTTGATTGCAACCTATGTTCTTCAGCCAATAAGATTTCTTGCAAGTCAACCACACTTGGCAAGACTCTTTGAATGGCAAAACTTTGCACAAGGTTAGCATGTTCATTTAGCAAACCATTCAACATAACTTGGACTATTTCACCATCTTTTATGTTCTCATCAATGCATGCTAAATCATCACTTAGGGACTTAACTCTCAAGATAAATGCATGAGCACTTTCACCCTCTCTTTGCCTACTAGAAAATATTTGTCTCCTTAGGGTCAATACCCTAGATGTGGACTTTGATTCAAAGAGCTTCTTTAAGGCATTCCATGCCTCACTTGCACTTTGACACTTTCCAACTTCCTTGAGAAGTTCATTTGTAACATTCATTTTAATGATATGAAGAGCCCTTTTGGCCTTCTTATCAAACCTTTGTTGCTCTTGAAGTGTGAGAGGTCTCTCTTCAATTTTTGCAACTATGTCCATGAGTTCATTCAACTCAAGTAAGGACTCCATCCTCACTTTCCAAGTAGAGTAGTTTGATGAACTCAACCTTTCACTAGACTCTAGCATGATCCCACCATTGGAAGCCATGATTCTAATGTTTCTTCAACTTTTAGGTTCTGTCCTAAAGCACTTAGCACTCACTTTTCTCTCAACAAATGATAGATAAAGAGATCTATGAAGATTTAGGACCCTAAAACACTTCTATCTTGAACCTAGATGGTTTCCAAGCATAGAAAGGAAGATTGAAACACATGCAACACTTTGCACACACTAAGAATGGATTACAAAATCAAACCAACCTGAACACACTCTTGCTTAAGCTCTCAAACTTTCCAGCAAGTGACCAAATCAAGTTATGGTGTGAAGAGTTACTTGCATTCTTAGAAAATACCCAAAACTAGGATGCCAAGATTACCTAGTAATGAACAAACTTGATCAACATATGATCAACACACTAAGATATTGATTCAACCTGTAAAACCACATGTAAACCACACTTCTAAAAGTTTATAAACTCCAACAAGTGATAAATACAAGATTTAGAGGTGAATGAATGAGCACACTTAGTGAATCACAAGACTAGCTTCACTATCTTTTCAAATCTTGGTGTTTAGATGTAGATCTAAGATCACTTCACATGAGAATGTTCCTCAACCTGTTAAGAACCTGAAAACACACTTGCATAATGGTTAACACCTTCCAGCAAATGCTCCAATCAAATTACATAAGGAGAGTTACTTACATGCTCAACAAAGTACACCAAAATTTATGCCAAAATTGATGACAATCTTTACAATATGCTCTTCACAATGGAGCTTACAATATGTTCACCCAAAAAAGGGGATCTTTCATCCAAATGGGAGCTTTGCTCAGCCTTTAGGAGAATTACAACTCACTCAAAAGAGCATTTGTCATCCACTTAAGGAGAAGTTTCATCCACTTAAGGAGAGTGTTCATCCAAGAATGGAGATTGTCAACAATAGGATTGAAAAGAACATTGTTAGTATTGAATATGCACAAGCCTCACAATCACAAATGATTAGGTGTTATGATCTGATCCAAAATAGTTTATTTTCAGCCTCTGATCTTCAATAGACCTAAAATATGCTTTTGATCCACAAGTTCAACTCACAAAACAAAGGTTAGTAAGATTTGATCAACAAAGCAATGCAAAATCATGCTAGAACTTGATCAAACATCCAAATATCACCAAAAATGGAATACTTACTGTAAATAGAAGCCAACCAGCTCTGATACCATGTGAAAAATACAGATCCTAAGTGGATCTAAACTCCAAGATCATTGGCTTGAATGCTTGCACTCCAAACTACATAAGCTAGGAATTGGCAACACATTCTATGCTACCTAGAATGCAAAGAACTTGATCAAAAAGCATTTATCACAAATGGAAACTTCCATAAACATCAAGTGCGGCCCAAAATAGCATTATACAGTCCATAATACATCAGCCTATCACTTTTGGAAAGCACCTAAGATCATACACAATAGCTTGAAGACAATACACACAACAATGCTCTCAATGGAGGAAGAAACAATGACAATGATCTATTGATCTCAATGAAGCATACAAAAGGTTTCTCCAACCTGTTCTCCACGACTTCCCTACTATTTATGGATGAGGAAGATGACTCTCTCTCCTCTCTCTAGAAGGTACTTGACCCTAGATATTCCCTATATAGGAAAAATAGCTAAAAATGGCTTATATGACCAAAATACATCAAAATGGTCTCATTTTGAAGGGTATGAAGTTTGACACTTCATCATACTGAAAAAATACAGTAAATAAAAACATTGTGGCCTGGTTCACACGTGCAAAACTCCAGAACCAAAACTATTTACAATTTTAGCCAATTTAGGCCTCAAACTAGCTAGGAAATGTTGACAATTTTCACAATGTCCTCAAAGGATGCTTCATCACCTTCATTAGTTGCTTTCACAACATGCTCCATAGGGGTGTCAATCCCCTTACAATCTTTCATACCAAATCTTTCAAGAATGGAGTAGCATACTTAGATTGACTTATGAAAGTACAATTGCTACTTTTAGACACTTCTATCCCAAGTATAAGTTTTAGGAAGCCTAGATCTTATATCTTGAACTCACTAGATAAGTCAACTTTTACTTTGCCTATGCCATCATCATCATTTCTTGTCATAATGATGTCATCAACATAAAGAACCAAAATGGTGATCTTTCCTTCATTACATTTGAAATATAAAGAAGGTTCATAAGCACTTAGTACAAAACCAAGGAATAGAGAAAATCATGCAACCTAGAGTACCAAGCTCTAGGTGCTTGCTTCAAGCCATATAGGCTCTTCCTTAAGTAGCACACCTTTTGCTCCTCACCAACCTTGATGAAGCCCTCGGGTTGCATCATGTAGATTTCCTCTTCTAAGAAGCCATTCAAGAAGGCATTTGTCACATCCATTTGGTAGAGATCCCATTTGAACAAAGTAACAATGCAAATGATTAATGTAATAGCTACAAGCTTAGCTACAGGTGCAAATGTTTCTTCATAATCCAATCCTTTTATTTGAAGAAATCCCTTAGCAACAAGCCTAGCTTTTTACTTACTAATAGATCCATCTTGATTGTACTTAATTATATAAATCCACTTACATGCAAGTGGTTTCTTTCCTCTTGGAAGATTTACAGGATTCCAAGTATGATTCTCTTCTAATGCATCATACTCTACTTGCATTGCATCTCTCCAAACTTTAGATTTATATGCTTCTTCAAGAGATGATGGTTCTTCAAGTAATGTAGCTAAAAAAGAGTAAGAGGTAGAAGATGTAGAGTCTTCCTTTTGCTTTCCCTTGTCCACATAGGTAAGCCTTGAGGGCTCGACCTTGCTCCTTGATGACCTTCTCGGCCCCTTTTGACTCGGATCCAAATCTCCATCCTCGGGTTCGTCATGATCCTCCTCGGGTTTGTCAAGATCCTCCTCGGATTTGTTAAGATCTTCAATGCACAATGGGTTAGATCCATTTGACAAGCTCTTAGCAAATTGTGACTCATCAAAAAGTACATCCTTGCTTACCTTTACTTTCTTGGATGTAGGATCATATATCCTATATCCCTTGCTATTTTCTCCATAGCCAACAAAGATTCCTTTGAAGGAGGTAGAATCTTCTTTCCTTCTAGTCTCCAAAGGGGGCTGATGTACTTCATGAAATCTCTATCGACGTCCTATCAGCAGCTGAGAATGCTCATACTGAGTCTACCAAATATGACATTCAACAAAGTAGTCAGTCTTGTCACTAAAAGAGACTGATGAGAGACGAAGGAGATGGAAGCAGTGATCAAGAGAAGGCTCTCTTCATGAAAGGAAAGAAGAAGAACAAGAACAAGCCAAGATTCGAGAAGACGAAGTCCTTGAATCAACAATCTTCTTACGGCCAACAAATGTTGATTTAATCCAGCAATACCTTGCATGCACTGCAAGAAGAAAGGGAATTCTGCATGCGATTGCAGATTCAACCCAAAAAGAAAGAACAAAGTTGAAAAAGCTAATGTTGTAGAGTCATCAAAAGATGCTGACAAAGGTGATGAAGCTTTCACGATACTCGATGAAGCTTCAACGAGCTACACTGAACACGACTACGATGTAGTCATTGATTCACGAGCTACATCTCACATAACCTGCAACAAAAAGATCTTGATCAATTTCAGAGAGCTCGAAAACAACAAAGCAATGAGTCTAGGTGATGGGAGCAAACACGATGTCAAAGGCATCAACACTCTATAGCTACGGATACTATCAGACCAAGTAGAGCTGCCAGGAGCACTCTATGTGCCCTCACTCAGAAAAGATCTGCTATCTGTCTCCAAGATGACAGATCTCGGCATTCAAGTTTTGTTTGACGGCACCACTTGTCGTATGATCGAGAAGACATTAGGGGAGTTTTGAGCTCCAAAAATACCCTTTAAGAATTCGTGCAAGATGTCTTTTATATTATTGAAATATTATAACACTAATACTTTTGACTTACCATAACTTTTTCATCATATCTCAAAAGTATGTCATCTAACATATCATTGGAAAGCCATTGTTGAGCGCTTTCCAATGCACAAAACCCCGCTCAATTTGGACTTACCACTAAAAAGTTATGCCATTTTTAGTGTGGACTCAAAAAGTTACGTTACATAGATTTCAAATTTGAGTGTTTTGATTGGTCCATGTGTAAGAAAAATATAAGAAAAAATATAAAAAGAATATTTACAAAGGGTCTTTTTTGGATTTAGAACTCCTCTAATGCGACGAACAAGTTGTTGATGGTCGGATGCGGAGAAGGAAATCTCTACCAGTCCAAAATAATCAGCAACTCTGATAGCATATTAAATGCTTCAAAAAATGAAGATCAACTCTGGCATAGGAGAATGTATCATCTGAACATGTGGAGCCTGTATGACATGAGCTAAAAGGACATTGTCACAGGTCTCAAGATTTCAAAGTTTGAAACTGAGTTCTATGAAGCCTGTCAAAAAGGCAAGCAACATCAGAATCCATTCACGCATGAGGGAAGAAGAGCCAAGAAATTTTTTGAGCTCGTCCATTCTGATGTCTATGGATAGATGAAGATGGATTTGCTCTCAGGTTTGAGATACTTTCTGACGTTCATAGATGATTACAACCAGATGACCATGATCTACTACTTAAAGAAGAAATCCAAAGTGTTTGATTCCTTCAAGTAGTTTGTGGCATTTGTAGAGCGACACACCTCGAAAAAGATACAGATCCTTAGATTTGACAATGGAGGTGAATACAAAAGCAAGCAATTCTCAAGATTCTGCAAAGAACAGGGGATCGAACACCACTTCACTCATGCATACACACCAGAATACAATGGTGTAGCAGAAAGAAGAAACAAAATGCTACTCGAAGGAGCCAGATGCATGATGCCACAAGCTCAATTGCCAGGACAATTCTGGGCTACATCACAGAGATCCATTCCTCAATGGGGACTTTCAGTTAGATCTCAATTGGAGGTTTCCACTCAGATCTCAACCGGAGAATTTTCACTCAGATCTTGACCGGAGACTTTTAGTCAGATCTCAACCGGAGGATTTCAGTCAGATCTTGACCAGAGGTTTTCACTTAGATCTCGATCGAAGACTTTCAGTTAGATCTCAACCAAAGGCTTTCCGTCAAATCTCAACCAGAGGCTTTCCGTCAAATCTCGACCAGAGGTTCCAACTCAAAACTCGACCAGAGGTTTCCACTCAGATCTCAACTGAAGGATTTTCACTCAGATCTCAACTAGAGGTTTTCCATCAAATCTCAACCGGAGGCTTTCTGTTCAATCTCAACCGGAGGCTTTCCGTCAAATCTCAACCAAAAATTCCCACTCAAAACTCGACCGAAGCTTTCCACTTAGATCCCAACCGGAGGATTTTCACTCAAATCTTGACTGGAGGTTTTCACTCAGATCTTGACTGGAGACTTTCAGTCAGATCCCAACCAGAGGCTTTTTGTCAAATCTCAACCAGAGGCTTTCTATCAAATCTCAACTGGAGGTTCCACTCAAAACTCGACTGGAGGTTTTCACTCAGATCTCAACTAGAGACTTTTCACTCAAATTTCAACCGGAGGATTTTCACTCGGCTCTTGTCCGGAGGTCTTCATCAAGATCTCGTCGAGATTCACTCGGCAAGATCTCGACCAAAGATTTATAAAATTAAAAAAAAAAGGTATTTCAAGAGCCATCACATCACATCTCGACCGAAGACAAACGACGATGACCATAAATACCTTGACAACGATGCCATTTGTACTTCAACAAAGTGAAAATTTTGGAGTTTCTTGCGACTGTTTACTGGTGATCTTCTTGTTTCCGTGTTTGATTATGGCACTCTCCTGTTACATGCATCTGTCTTTGGTACACTTTGCCTCCACCGAGTTTCCACCATCCTAGTTTGTTATCACTATAGAGCGCCATCACCACTCATTCAAAACCTAACATCGTTGGAAGACAACACATTTTTCTTAAAACTTTTTGCACACCTGAGGGGTAGTGTCACGCGAGCATACATTACGCTCCTGTTCCACTATTGAGAACATCGTCATCCAAGTTTTCACAACACTTGTTTTTTTCTACATCCTTCACCACCTATGTTTATACTTGCTACACATGGTGTATTCCAATTATAATGTTACTTCAAGCTCTTGCCAGTTCATAGTTCCCCTTGTCAGAAACTATGTCTACAATATATCTTTTGCGGTGGCAGACTTGCATCCATTCGAGTTTTCTCATGGACCAAATGTTGTTACTAGGACGCTCCACAAGATTGAACAAACAACCCATTCCAAATATATTGATCCATCATAGGAAAAGTGGAAGAATAAAAATGGGTATTGCCTCGGAGCAATAAATGATCCACAACTAGCGGCTGCATGTGCATACTTTACTAAGTACACACAACGTCCACGAACAAAGGTGTTGCGGGTCCCTATGTCCTTATTCCACATGATGGCAGTTTCTCGACTGCATGCCCAAAACCTTTATGATTGGGCATAGTTTGCTTCAAACTGCCTTCATGACTGTGTAAAAAACAAGCATCTGACAACAGTCTTAGGGTACCTCATGATAGATATCACACTACATCAAGTGCACAATGGGCCTAGACTTCAGCGACAACTGTAAGTTGCCAACCGAGCTTGGGACATTCCTATTGAGTCCAAGAAATCCAAGCATTCCCGCTCACGAACTACATCACCAACAGGACAACCACCCAAACGACCAAACACCGGTATCATCCCACTGGTACAGAAGCAACCCAACCCTCAACCAGCTCCAACAGTAGAGGGATCCTCAGCAGCTCAACAGGCCGACACATCTATGGCCCAGTTGTCTGACACACAGAAACAAAGAATAAGAAGGAAGCTTCAAGCACAGAAGAGATCACCCGAAGGCACAGAATCCGAGGACTCAGATTCTGATGATGGGAGCTCCACCTCACACGTAGAAGATTCTGATGACGAACCAAATATTGGAATGATGTCTTATACAATGGGACAAACCACTATTACACACACCACTATTGCATCCACGAATATTAATGCTACTGCGAAATTGATGATGAACGAGTTCAAGAAACTTGGCTAAAGGCAGCAGATGCAGCTGGATAAGATGTAGTCTCAATTTGACGAGAAGATGAAAGCTTTGGAAGAGGTGCATGCTAGGAGTAGCAACGCAACAGAAAATTTTGTTAAGAGTTTTCCTAGTCAAAAAAATGTCTGGTGCTCAATTTGTGTGGGAAATCACACCATGAACGAACGTCCAACATTGAAACAACGAATGACAAATACTATTTGTCATCTGTGCAATTCTACGGGACACGAAATAGCTTTTGGCTCTTTTAATCCTTGGATTATCCAGCAAAGGTATGTTAAGCTTCAATATCAAGAACCTACTACTATAAGAGACCTGATTCGAAGAACCAGACTCAGGACTTTAGCCTGGGATTTCTTGAATGACTAGCTTTGCCAACTCCACAAGCACAACAAGCTCCTCCTGCGAATCTAATGGAACCAGAGCCTTACAATATTAATAAACAATGGAGTCATAGTAATGATCAAGAAATTAGTCCTTTAGAATAGTATGATATCTATCATGTCGCACAACAACAAGCAACAAGACAATGGACTAGAGCACCACTTGGATGCTTTGCATGCGAAGAGAACCACAGAATTACAAAATATTCCAACAAAGGAAAGTTTCTTGCTAGTTTTACAACACTACTGTGATCTAACTTAAGAATGATTTCCATATTAAGGATAGATTTCCTCTCAATGATCCTAATATATACAAAAAAAACTTCACGATTGATATAGATAATAGTGTCCATATTAGATGTTTCACTATTTCTTACATCAATTTTACATTTCAAGATGAAACTAGTACATGAAGAATAACATAGAATGGGAATGGAGTGATTCTTCCATGTTTTTACCTTTTAAATCTCTATAAAACAACAGCAAACATGTAACAAATGAAAGTGATGAATTCTTGCTTGCATGTCTTCTCCATATTTCACTTCTTGTGAAGTGTATGTGTTGAAATCCACCATGAATGAGCCTCCATTGCCTTCTTGCCATGAGAACCATCAACCCTTGGAAATCCATGAGTAAAAGAGTACAAAAATGATGCTAAGCTAGTTCCATAAGACTCCTCATAACTAGTAGGTAGCACTGGTCCTTCAAGATCCATTGGATACAAAAAGATGATCATAGATTCACCAAATTTTGACAATTTCCACACATTGACATAACATAGCTCAAACATAAAATTAGATGAGTAAAGTAGGTTTGAACAAGACTTCCTTGCTGCTCCTTTGCCTTTACTTGAGTCTTCAATAACCTGCAAAAATAGATCCTTAGTGCCTTGGCCATTTGATTCTTCTTTGATGCTCTTGACTAGCTCCAAATTGCCAATTTCCAATTGGTGTTGATGCACTAAGATCAACCTCTTGATCTTCCTCTTGACCATCAAAACCATTGACCAAAACCTGTTTTCTAGAACCATAAATGACATCCATTTCATGAAGACAACCATCACATCATCTACAAAAGAAGATGTACCAAAACATGTGAGTAAAGCCAAGTTTGTACCTTCCACAACTTGCTTACCCTTCTCATCATATGCAAGCCTTGTTGGCTTTTCACTTTTCCTTGAGGATCTTCTTGGAACTTGACTTGGAGAGGCATCTCCACCACCATCATCCATATATCCATCACCATCAAGAAAGTTAGGAGAAACAACATGAAGATTGTTAGTTTCATCAACATCAACTTTCTTTGGTACATTGTCTTCTTCAAAGATGTCATCTCTAGAAATGAGAACTTTGCTTGTTGAAGGAATGTAAACCTTGTAAGCCTTGCTTACTTCACTATAGCCAGCAAATATGCCCTTCCTTGATGAAGGATCTTTTTTAGTTCTATCATCAAGAGTGATGTTGACAAAACAAGTACAACCAAAGATCCTACAATGGCTGACACTCGGCCTTGTACCATAAAGGACCTCAAAAGGAGTTTTACCATCCAAGGAAGCACTTGTTTGCCTGTTACAAAGATAGTTAGCACATGCTAAAGCTTTCCCCTAGAAAGACTTAGGAAGATTTGCATGTAGTCTCATTGCCTTGGCACATTCACAAAGGGTTCTTCTGTTGTGGAGTCCTAGGACTAGAGTACTCCCTCTTAATCCCATGTGCTATACAAAAATCTTTGAACTTAGTTGAAGTGTAATTCCCTCCATTATCTGATCTTAATCATTTGATCTTTAGCACACTAGCTTTATTAGTCCAAACACTATGAACTCTATCCAAAATGGATCTAATCTTGAAACCATACTCTGATCTTGTTGAGGCTAAATACTTTCTTAAGGATGTAAGTGTCCTCATTGGATGTTTCACTTACTCTCAGAAGAAATTCACGATATTCCTCAAAACATGAAAACACTTCTTTTTTCAAACCATGAGTAGCAAACTCATTCTTGCTCTTATTCAATTTAAGAGCATACAAATGATGATACAATATTTTGCTTTCTAGATGTTTTGGAAACATAATCAAGTCACCAATGACAAGAATTAATTCCAAACTAAAGACTTCATTCAAAACTAGAGTAGTCTTACTTGACAAGCACCAATTTTGGATCAACCTTGGAGATAGACCATCAAGTCAAAGTTGACTGATCTCACACGTGTTCGAGCACTAAATTCCATATAGTACCAAGCATGGATCTAATCACGTTGATTTAGATCCCTTTTGATCCAAAAATCCCTATGATAGCAATGGAGATGCAACTACACCATCCAAAACTATATTTCAAGCCAAAATCTCATCACACTTGATAGAAACAAATCAATATTAGGCAGGCTATGATACCATGTGTAATTTTTGCATGTGTGAGGACATATCAAAAAATGTGAATGATCTCTTAAGATGTTTGTGGTTGCACATAGATCTACCTTGCATGAGATACAAGCATACTAGCTCAAAAATCTATGTCAGAGCACTCTACACATGCATCTATTACAAACCATTCATCACACATAATGAGAGACAAAGTGGATAAAAAAACTAAATATAAAATTGGCTTGCTCTCTAGTAGAGAGAGACTGCTACACCAAGTTCTTGGGTAGAGAGAGAATGTCAAAAAATTTCTAAGTGTTGGAGCTTGATACATCTCAATCCCACCAATTTTATTGATGCTAAAGGGTAACTTTGGAAAGTTGAGACCAATCTCCTTTTCCCTTCCATCCTTTTTCTTAGCTATAACAAAAGCATCAAGCTTGAAAATTCTACCTTGTCTATTTTATTTGAATGTGAAGGAATGTAAAGAACACCATCAAGTCTTGCTTTCCCATTAGTAGAAAGACAAACCAATACCTTCAATCACACTTACCACCATTGGCCATGTGTATCACTTTCTTGGCTCCATCATAAGTGACCAAAGAAGTAAAGAACTCCTTGTGACTAGTAATGTGTGAACTAGCTCCACTATCAATCCACCATAAATCTTTGTCACCTTCACTTGATATTGGACTTGAAGAACACATCAAAAGAGAATCACAACCAACTAGATCCTCATCATTATTAGTAAAGGCGATTTGATTGCTACCTTCATCTCTTTGGTTCTTCAAACATTCACTAGCAAAATGCCCTTTGATTCTGCAATAAAAGCATTTCAACTTTGATCTATATTTCTTCTTACCAACAAAAGAGGCAGACTCACCTTGATCTTGACCCTTTCACCACTTGCCTTTGCCTTTGCCCTTACACTTGCCTTTGATGAACATAGCCTCCTCTTCATAATGAGATGTCGATGTAGATCCACCTCTTGCATGAAGCCTAAACTCTTCATTCACCAGAATCTCTTGCAAATCCATAATGCTTGGCAAAGTCTTTTGAATAGCAAAGCTTTGAACAAGATTAGCACGATCATCCAGCAAGCCATTAAATATAACTTTGACAAGTTCTACCTCCTTAATGCTTTCATCAATACATGCTAACTCATGATTGAATGCTTTAACCCTCAAAACAAAAGCATGAGTACTCTCTTCCTTCTTTGCAAGCTTTGAAAGATTTGCCTCCTAATAATAAGCACTCTTGATGTAGACTTGGATTCATAAAGCTTCTTCAAAGCTTCCCAAGCCTCCAAAGATGATGTGCACTTACCAATCTCCTTGAGAAGTTCATTGGTAGCATTCATCTTAATCATGTGTAGAGCTTTCTTTGCTCTCTTGTCCTACCTCACTTGATCTTGAGGTTCTTGAGGCCTCTCCTCCACACCTGCAACAATCTCCATCAACTCATTCATCTGCAATAAGGACTCCATCCTCACCTTCCAAGTAGAATAGTTGATTGAGGTAGGCCTATCATTGCTCTCCAACATGGATCCACCACTTGTAGCCATGTTGCAATGACCCAATCTTCTTCTTTCAACCTGTTCCAATGCACAAAGCACTCTCTTGAATGTCAACAAATGAACTCAAGAAGAAATCACAAAGATATGGAACCTCTCAAATCTCTTTCTTGCACCAAACCTAGCAAATCAACACATAAAATGAACAAATTCTTGATCAACCTATGATCTACCAAAAATATAGTGAGTCTTGCCATTTCCTAAGATTGAAACACACTATTAAAGTCCAACAACTTCAAAAATTAGAGATCCACAAAATCACAAAAAATTGAATCTTCCAATTTCTATATGCAATTGCAAAAATCTTGATATAAAATCTTGTAGCCTCTAATGAGACCTTTTTAATGCACCAAAAATCACCCAAATCTAGTAAGCCAACTGTGCAATCAGAATTCCTCAAGTTCATAAACCTAAATTGAGTCTTGACCTACAAAAGATCCAATCTACATATGCAAAAATGTTGATTTTTTAGTATAAATCAATCTAGCATGCTCTAGCACTGGTAACTCCTCCAAATCTTTGATAAATGTGGTTGATCCTTTCATAACTTGAAACAATAGAGCTCTAATATCATGTGAAGAATTTCAGATCATTAAGATCCAAAATGTGTCCCTTGATCTTCGGTTAGAAAGACAACACAATCTACAACATTGCCAATGTAGAAAAATCAGCATCTACTCAATGAAAGAGATGCAAACTCAATAAGAACTTGATCAAACATCAAGTATATGATAAAATAAAGTTTATGTTTGTACAATAACAGTACCCTACTATACTTCTCACATGTGGATCCAAAAACTACAACACCTTATTTGATGATGGTTTTGAAGTGGAATTCAATGTCAATAATTGTTTTGAAAAGAAAGGTGATGAGACCTTAGCAAGTGGATCTAGATATGGAGGCATTTTCAAGTTAGATGTGCATGAGAATGCAAGTACTTGTGATTTTGTATTAATGACTTGTGTTTTCAAGGAAGAATTATGGCATAGGAGGTTGCATGTTTCCAATTTCAGATCTATGTCTTCAATAGTCAAGGAGACAAAGCCAAGGGTGGCTTGTTCTATGGTAAAATCACATATGGATCCATATTTGATGTCTTCTACCAAGACAAAACATCCTATGGAGTTGGAACACTCGGATGTTGACCTTTCTTCATCTATAAGCAAGGAATTTGCCTCTTGCTTTTCTACTCTTATTGATGGTTTCACAAGTAACCAATGGCTATGTCTTGTCTCTTCAAGTTTTATGATGGATGTGTATTTGCCAGCATGCAAAGCTTTTTGGAGTTATGGAGCTATTGGAAGGATTGCACTATATGAGTCTTGTTCAAGTATAAGCCTAAGGTTGTGTACCTTAGTGTTCTTGAAGGTTATTGCTTTGTATGTGGTTTCGTGGAAGGAAAGAAGGATGGAGATCCAAGTTTATGGATCATGGTTGGATGCTTATCCACCAAGGAAGGCAACAAAGCCTTTACACTCTCTATCTGGAAGGTGTTTGAGCATGGAGATGTTATTGTTTATGAAGATATTTTTTCAATCTTGGAAGAGGCCGAGAGCACAGTGTCTCTACTTGCATCAAAAGTTCATTCTATGGAGAATAGCCAACTTATGATGGGGTTGAGATTTGAGGAGGAGTATTCTCAACATGCATATCCAAGAAGATCTTCATTGTACAAGGCTGAGTCCTTATTGTTCTTATTTTATGTAAAAGAAAGGATAAGTGAAGGTGGTATTCATTCTATTGTACTCACCTATGTTTCTCTTCCTTTAGTTAATGTTGTATCTTGCTTAGTTGAGATTTTCAAAGCTAGCAAAGTCTAGTTTGTGTTGCAATTTGTTTCAACTCAATTGGTGCTTGCTAGAAAGCTAGTAAAGTGTAGTTTGTGTTGCAATTTGTTTCAACTCAATAGGATGTGTCTTGTGGAAGTTATAGCCATTTGAATCAAGGTAGGTAGGGGCACCTAACCTGGTTGGACACATCAAGTTTGACTCACATATAGCTTGTTTGATTAAAAAGCCTCATGTTTTAGCTTGCCAATCTTGACTAGGTGAGATCTAGGTGTGATTTTGAGTTCAAATCCACATAGTCTCATGAAAATCAAGTATATTTGTGTCTTTTGTGCCATCTTTGATTGCTCTACACTTTTTAGAAAGTGGATCAAAATCAAGTTTGTTGCAAGATATCAGCTTGGTTTTGGTTGGACACCATTATCAAATCATATTTTTGAAAGAAGCAACATTTGTACTTGTTTTTTGGATTCATTGGGGTCAAGCCATCCCCAAGGTATTGGTATGCAAGGCTCAATTCATATCTTATCTCACTTGGACTCAATTTGAGTGTCTATGATCCATCCTTGTATATGAAGTTTGTAATAGCAATCTTGTTATTCTCATCATATATGTAGATGATCTCATCTAGTGTGGAAATTGCATGAAACTTGTTGATGATCCTCCTCTCTCAAGACTTTCTTCTCGAGCTAGGAATCTAGGGAGTCTCAATCTTAGGTTCATCTCTTTCTCCCAAGCATCTTCATTATTTGACTTACCTCTTCAATAAGTTAAATTTTCACAAGTCAATCCATTTTTCAACTAATAATGTAGCATATATATGAAGATTTTGGATTGCTATATCTCAAAGACTACTTTGGGAATTTTTGCATCTATCAAGAGTTCAATTTACAAGTAAAAAATTGATGTGGTTGAGATAGTGGGAAGCTTGCTAGTCACTAATTGATTAGTGTACATATCTTCTTTTAAGAATGTTAATTATATAAAAATTTGTGCTACTAGAAAATTTGAAATTATCATTCAAGAGTAGGCATTCACATGTGTGCTAATGGGTTTGAACATACATATGTGTTACCATGGTCAACTACTCATATCTATGCAATGTATCTACATAGATAGTACACAAGAATAATAGTACATTATCAAAAAAAATTAAAACATGGTTCATACTACACATTGTATACAAATATAAACATGTATTGCAATCATATGAAGACAAAAAAATTATTGATAGCATGAATAAAATCAATCATCTTACTGTATTCATCTCTTCAATTATTGTATATACGAACTTGTTAGTTCTGAGTAAGAGATAGCTGGTTGTTGAGGACTGATAATGGAGATTTTGCCTATTTGTTCTAAGAGTCCTATGAGCAATAATGCATTGTGACTGGCAAAGCAAAGCACCCAAACCAACATTACTAGCATCAGTCTCAATAAGAAACTTCTGATCAAACTGTGGTAAACACATAATGGTAGCATCAACAACAACACGATGAAGAGTATCAAACGCTAACTGACAATCAGAAGTCCAAAGAAAAGTACTAGACCTCTTCAAAAGTGCATGAAGAGGAATGAAGCAGGAACAGGTGAAGCATGGATCCAACTAGTGATATAACTGCTGATAAAAGAGTGAGTGCTGCCTGTATCAACTAAAGCAATATACTCACGACCTATAATGCGTATAGTAACCGAATGGAGCGAGGACCAGAATGCCCTATCCAAGTAGCATAGACAAGTTGAGCACGGCAAGTAGCAGGAAGTAAATCAATGGAAGGGTCAGGGGAAAGGTCAGGCTCATCAGAAATATGAATGTAGATATCGGAATCATCTGTAGTAGTGCCCTCATGGTAAAAAACAGTAGTAGTAGTAGGGAGAGGCTGACAACAATCACAGGCAAAATGGTCAGGACTCTTACAACGAAAACAAAGATGCTTCTACTGAAGGTCAACGAACTCTACAGACATGTAACGTCGGACAAAAGTAGGTCGAGGGCTCAGAGGACGAGGAGACAATGGAACAATGGAAGGAACTGGAACAGAAGGGACAGGTGTAGGGGCGGACATAGCTGGAAAAGATGAAACAGAAGGACGGGGTCGGGAGAAACGGGAAGGAAGGGTGTCAGAGTACTTGTGTTTTAAAGTACTGGCAAGGGACATCGCCTCAACAAGTGTGGGAGGACGAAAGGAAGAAACATCATAACATAAGACACCACAAAGCCCAACAATGTAACGATAAATATGCTCAATGGGCTGTAGATCTGTGAAAAGATAAGAAAGCTCCATAAACTGATCTATATAAGAAGCAAGGTCACTGGTCTAAGTGAGAAAATGAAATGGATCACGTTGGCGGTCGAGCCACTAAGGATCAATCATAACATGACGGAGGTCACGGCAAAAGGTATGCCATATATAGAGCCCTTCCTGATAAACTCGCCACCACGTGGCGGTGCGTCCATCTAAGTGTAAAGCAGCCAACTGGATCTTCTGAGAATTAGTCTTAGGATAGATCTGAAAATATGTGTCAAGCTTAGCAAACCAGTCTCCATCAGAGGAACCGGAATAGGTAGCAAGTTGCCGTACCCTATCACAAAAGTCTCGAGCAAAGTGTGGCTTCGGAATTGGGGGACGTGGAAAGAAACCAGGACGTGGGTTATGCGGAATGAATGGTCCACCAGCCGGCTGACTAGTAGAAGAAGATGGAAATCCAAATGGGGGAGTCTCAAATGAAGGAAAAATGGGAGCTTTATCAGGACCATGAGACTGTAAAGAATCAATCTGCGATTGCATAGTAGCAAACCCGGTCATAACTATATCAAAGCGGAGAACGAGGCCAGAAAGGGTCTCATCCATGTGACGAAACTGATTGAATAAGATTCCTGAGTAGTCTCACTCAAAGTAGGTGAATATGCCACAATGATAGTGGAAGGAATAGATGAAAATTTGAGAGAGAAAACTCTTGTCGTCACCCCCAAATTAGTCTATTAAAACCAATATTATCACAACTAGAAAAGGGCAATAATCAACAAATAGAAAAGTGGAAATGAAGGCTATAAAAATGCGTTGGACAACTAGGAGGAAAATGTCAAATTGGAATATCAAACGGAGTTAGAATTTTGTGAAATGTGGTGGAGGATGGGTGTTGGATAGCCTTTTGATAAACTATGAAAGATGGCTGAAAACGAAAAAAAATAATAGGCGAAAGTCACAAGTCGGGAGTGCTGGGCAGCAATGAATAGGTTGAAGGATTTTGGCAGTTTGGAATAGCAAACGATGACGGAATTGGGTGATTTTTGGATGAGGATGGGCACTGGACAACAGGCTAGGAAATAATTGTGGAAGATGGCTACAAACTGGAAAAATATTGGATGAAAGTGATAGGTCGGAAGGCAGGGACATTGATGAAAAGGGAGGAGGAGGAGCACTGGGCAGCAAGGAAGAGAGGGAGCCAAGCAGGGGGAGCGCTGGGCAGGAAGGAGTGTAAGGAGTACGGCTATCAAGGCAGCAATGGAGCAGCGATGGAGGAGCAAGGCAAGGCAGCGAAAGAAAACAAAAAATTTCCAAGATTATGCTCAAGGAAGTGCTCTAATACCAAGTTACGAATGGAGCCACAGCTGATCTAGACTTAAGCTATGAAAGCAACACATAAGCAAGACTTAAGGTATGAAAGCATCACATAAGCAAGACTTAGCCCTAGAAAGCAGGAAAGAGAGAGATTAAGAAGGCTAAAGAGAGAGAACAATATCATCAGCTGAATAGCAAATGACACAGTTTCCCTACATACAGCCAAGAGAAAGCCCTAAAAGGAAGCTTCCGGTGGCTAGGGCCCTACTAAGAGGGATAATAGTCTGCCCTCCAAGAAGGCCCCCACTCTCCAGTAATATGTCCAAATGGCCTAATAATGAATAATAAGGCCAAAGACCAACCATATAGTCTAAGTGTCACTAATGAATAAAAAAGGGCCCAAGGCCTGCTTATGCATAAAGTAAAGTAAATGTAAATGGACGTGGCGAATGTAATGAGCCGAGTCCATAACTCACACATATGTGTGTGTGTGTGTGTGTGTGTGTGTGTGTATACTAGTTGTGAGTGCCCGTCGTTGACGGGCAATGGCGGTCAATCTAGGTGGCGGCCGATGATTTGAAAATTCAGTATGTCATTGATGATTTTTCCAGTATAGGTGGTGGTGGTCCCTATGTGGCCTAAATGTAGTCCCTATGCCTTCGTTCAGACCATATGTAGCCATAGGCAAGACCCTTGCAGTGCGGTTTGCGATTCGTTCACTTTGTTCAGACCGTAAGCAATGCTTTACAGTGCGGTCTCTCTCTCTCTCTCTCTCTCTCTCTCTCTCTCTCTCTCTCTCTCTCTCTCTCTCTCTCTCTCTCTCTCTCTCTCTCTCTCTCTCTCTCTCTCTCTCTCTCTCTCTCTCTCTCTCTCTCTCTCTCTCTCTCTCTCTCTCACTCACTCATGATTCTCACGGCTCCTCTCTCACTCATGGTTCTCATGGTTCCTCTCTCTCACTCGTGGTTCTCACGGTTCCTCTCTCTCTCTCTCATACTGCAAAGGATCCCATTTTGACGGCATACAACCGCATTTCATCATAAAGGATCACAAAGTCAATGATTGCGGTCACATATGAAGAGAGAGAGAGAGAGAGAGAGAGAGAGAGAGAGAGAGAGAGAGAGAGAGAGAGAGAGAGAGAGAGAGAGAGAGAGAGAGAGAGAGAGAGAGGAGAGAGAGAGAGAGAGAGCATTGTGAGAACCATGAGAACCATGAGAGAGAGAGAGAGCATTGTGAGAACCATGAGAACCATGAGAGAGAGAGAGAGAGAGAGAGGAACCGTGAGAACCGTGAGCGAGGGAGAGAGAGAGAGAGAGAGAGAGAGAGAGAGAGAGAGAGAGAGAGAGAGAGAGAGAGAGAGAGAGAGAGAGAGAGAGAGAGAGAGAGAGAGAGAGAGAGAGAGAGGAACCGTGAGAACCGTGAGAGAGAGAGAGAGAGAGAGAGAGAGAGAGAGAGAGAGAGAGAGAGAGAGAGAGAGAGAGAGAGAGAGAGAGAGAGAGAGAGAGAGAGAGAGAGAGAGAGAGAGAGAGAGAGAGAGAGAGAGAGAGAGAGAGAGAGAGAGAAGCTAATGCCTATGACCAAATAGTGTTTTGGATCATTGAAGCATTTCTCTCTAGAGTCTAAGATCAGAACTTAGAGGCTGATTTGTTCAGATCCTTAGTTGAAGTGAAATCTCTAAGAAAAGTGTAAAGCAATCTTTTTGTGTGAGAGTGAAAGCTAGGAATTTTTGGTAAGATCTTTGAGTATCATTCAAGCCTGTGTGCTAGTTTGATAGAGACAAGCCTATAGGCATTCTAGTAAGCTTTAGGCCTTTTCATAGATCTTTTAAAATTAAAAAATCTTTGTGATTTTAAAAAGCATTCATTCTAAAATGTCATCCATGGGTGGATATTTGATGGAATCAAGTGAGAGACTCACTTCCACAAATTATTCCATTTGGAAAGTGAGAATGGAATCACTCCTAGTGATCCATGATCTATATGACATAGTTCAAGGAGTAGAGGAAAACAAGCCAAATACAAGAAGAGAGCAAGATTAGCTCTACATTGCATAAAGTTAAATGTATGCAATGACCTCTTGAAAGAGGTGTCTTCTTGTACCTCATCCAAAGAGGCTTGGGATTCATTAAAGAGAATTTATGAATCCAACAATACTTCAAAAATCCTCATGCTAAGAAATCAAGTTTTCCAAAGCATGAAAGGAAGTGGAGAGAGTGGACAAGAGTATGTCCTTAGGATCAAATCTCTTAACAAGGAGTTAAGTGCAATAGGAGAGAAGATCCAAGATCAAGAACTAGTACAAATCATCTTGAATGGTCTAGGTGATGAGTTCACCAACTTAGTCCAATCATTTGCCATTCAAGACTCTCTTCCATCCATTGAAAAGTTGCACAATGTTCTTGTGGCCGAGGAGAGTAGGCTTCTACACCTCAAGACAAGAATGGATAGCATGTCACTTAATGGAGGAGAGGAGAAAGCTAACTTTACATCTAAAGGCGAGAAGAAGCAAAATCCATTCAAGAAAAATCAAGGCAAGGAGACCGAGATGAAGAATGGAGGATCTACCTCCAAAGCCAAAGTGAAGAACAAGGCAAAACTAAAGTGTTTCTTTTGTGGAAAGAAAGGACACTTTGCCTCAAAATGCTACTTGAAGAAGAAACAACAAGCCAAAGGAGATCAAGGGAACATTGCTCAAGAGGAAAAAGAAGAGGATGGATTCAACACATCCTTAATGGTTGCATCTACACCAACTTCAAGTCAAGACACATGGTGGATAGATAGTGGGGCTAGTTCTCACATGTCCTTTAACAAGCATTATTTTTCTACTCTTCTATCTTGTAATGACTCTAAGAAGTCAATATACACTGCTAGTGATCAAGCATGCAAGATAGATGGCATAGGATCTATACCTCTTTGCTTAGGAACATCTAAAAGGATAGTTCTAGATAATGTGTTGTATGTTCCTACCATTTCAAAAAACTTGCTTAGTGTAGGACAATTAATGGACAATGGATTAGATGTACATTTCAAGAATGGAGTTTGTTCCATCTTGAAAAATGATAAGTGCATAGCTAGTGGCATTAAGCAAGGTGATGACATAATCATGAGATGGGCATAACCATAGTTAAAGATGTGGTAGCTACACTTTGAGGATTATTTCATATTGATATATGGTCAATATTAGTTGGTAGTAATTCAACTCCATAGGAAATGTAATCCTAATGATGTCATTATCACATGAAATGAGAACCATTGTGATTTTGATTGTCTTGGTATTGAAGTTTGGCAAAAGGAAGACAATGTTATTCTTATGCAAAGCAAGTATGCACAAGATCTATTGTATAAGTTCAATATGTAGGATTGCAACTCACTAAGTACTCCAATGGAGGCCAATACCAAACTTTCTACATTTGATGAAGCCGAAAAAGTTGATGCATACTTATACAGGCAGTTAGTGGGCAGTTTAATCTATTTGACACACACACATCTTGACATTGCTTATGATGTTGGTGTGGTAAGTCAATTTATGCAAGAACCTAGTCAGACTCACTGGAAAGCTGCTAAATGTATTTTGAGATATGTTCGAGGCACGTTAAATTTTGGCTTGAAGTATGATCAGTCTGAAGCCCTAATGTTGGTAGGCTATACAGATGCTGATTGGGCAGGAAATATTAATGATAGACGATCTACTAGTGGTCATACATTTAGCTATGGTACAATTGCTATTTCTTGGAGCAGCAAGAAGCAATCTACAGTAGCCTTATCTTCGACGGAAGCTGAGTATTATGCACTTAGCAATGCTACACAAGAGGTAATATGGCTACAAAGATTACTTACTGATTTGGGTCAATCACAAGTGGATGCTACAGATATATATTGTGACAACAAAAGCTATATCCATCTTGTCAGAAACCCAATTCTACATGCTCGAACAAAACACATTGAGATACATCATCACTTTGTTCGAGAGAAAATAATTGATGGCAACATTGATCTAGTTTTTTCTAAATATGAAGACCAAGTGGCTGATATTTTTACTAAGTCTTTAGGTAAATATGAATTTGAGAACCTTCTAGTCTCTTAGGCATAGAAGAATGTAATTTTATCATTGAGGGAGAGTGTTAGAAATCAATGATAAACTTCATTGTTACATTTCTTAGTTACTATTCATGATGTACTTTATTACTGACAGCTATTACCAGCTGTAACTAGCCGTAGGCTAGTCTAGTAGTCTACTCCTAAGTTTTCTCTCTCTCTATCAAGGTTCAGGGTTTATATGTACATTTTACATTCAGTATGAAGTTACTGTGATAGAGTGATATTGCATGTTCTTCTTCCGCCTCCCTACTTGGTGATTGCTTATGGTGAATGCTTGATGTTGCATATCTAATTATTTGACAATTTTTGGAGATGTTGCTGGTGATAGCTAAAACTCTTGATTGCAATTCGAAGATGAATGTCAGCCACATAAAGCAGTGGCAATGGTACGACCGAGTCGTTGGAGCCTTATCGGAAGATACGGGGGAACTTTCTCAAGCAAGTTCAGGAAGAAATTCATAGCAGTCGATCGGTAATTAGTTCATATCAGAAATCTGAAAGACTTTTTGAGTTTCTCTATAATAGTCCAGATAAAGCTGCTCTTATCCAGATACAACTGCTCTTGATATATCTGAACTTGATATATTTGAAGCTGATACAACTATACCAAATATGGAGGCTCTTGCTCCAAGAATTACCTCCAGTTCAAAAATCACATATGATTATTTCAAGAGCACTTCATCAGAAAATGTTGACAAATAATCCCACAATTAGAATCTATCATGGTTTCTAACAATGAACGAATGAATGCAGATAAGCTACAAATTTTTCTCAGTCTACTATGAAAGCAAGCTCGAATATGGTACAATTAGATCGACCGAGCATCAATTTTCAAATGGGACTAGTTGAAGGAAGCGTTTCTGAACCAGTTACGAGAAATCAGATACTCAACTTGAGTGCTTGCTCCTCTCAACTCAATGCAGAAGAAAGAGGAAGATTCCCTAAGGTGTCACACCAAAAAAGTCAAGAACCAAATTGGCAAACTGATTGGTGTTTACCCAGTGGCAATGTAGATCGAATGGGTCGTAGCAGGCCTACCGACAAAAATTGTTCGACATTGTAGGCAAGGTCCTATGACCACTCTGGAAGAAGTTATCATGACTACAAAAAATTATGAAACGTCAAATATTGCAAGGAAACATCACTCTAGCCATAAGTCTAAAAAGAAGTCAACTGAGACTTTTGAGCTATCGAACTCTTCTGAAAAATCTTTCGACAGTTTGAGTTCAAGTAGCTCAATGGTAGCTCTGACACTGAGAGTTTAGACTCTTCTGATGATGAGAAGGATTTCAGAAAGAGAAAAAAGACTAAGAAGAAAACCAAGACTCTTAAAGACCAATCAAAGACAGAGAAAGCATGGAAGAAAATATTGTAGACCTTACAAAATAGATGAATGATTTGAAGGTGCAGCAGATATCAAAAGTATTTGACAAACCTTAGAAAGCTCCACCTTTAGACCCAAAAATTTGGTGCACAAAGTGCAAAAAACTAGGACATACCAATAACGAATGTAAAGCATCTCAAGTATCTTATATATGGGTGGCAAAAAAGTGTGTCACTTGATTGTGTGTGGTGCATTGATTATGTTATGGTTCTCAACTAGCTGGTTTTGTTGAAAACACATGGCTATTCCTTACTAGTGATGTAGGTGTTATTTTTAAAAAACTTATTGCTTAAACACCCTTGATGAACCATTTGGTGACATGACTCTCAATTTACCTTGGAAATTATTAAGTTTCATTCAATCGAATGCTTAGCAATGTGCTCTTAATAATATGGCTCAATGATTTGGCACAAGAACACAAGTACTTTGACAATTCTCAAATCAAAAGTGATCACATTGTGAATATTAGGTTGATAATTGTGATCTTTCGTATGGGCTTTTATTTAAATACATAGTCACAAAGCACCTAATTTATTTAAGTCTTCTTACTTCTATAAACATTTTCTCATAATTATAAAGGCCATCTTCTCTTATTCTCATTTGACTGTATTATTTTCTAGTATGTATTTTTAGCTCTTGCTTCTAAGCACTTTACTTCAAATATTTGGCCTTAAATTTGCACAACATTATCAGAGGGTTTTCTCATCTAGGTGATAGTCTTCATGTTACTCATTTGATACAAATTTTCATCTAAAAACATTCTTATAAAATATTTTCATGATTGTCTCATCAAGTTTTTTAAAGTTGATCTAGTAATTTCCTAAATATACTCATTGAACAATAAACTTGACTTCACTCAAATTTGTTTTAACCTTGCATGGTTGACCCAACTATAGATACATTCTCATCCCTTAGTGACGTCCATTTTTTCTCTCCACTTTGTTGGTAGTGCATGATCATATTCTATTTGAGCCTTTATTTGGTGGGACTCTTCCAATAAATAGCTCATTTGTAAAGGTTCCAAGCATTTGCATCATAACAACTATGCCTCATTTTATATATCATCGTTGAAGAACTTGTCTCATGGAGGTGTGGTGTTCAACATTAGACAATCATGATAATCATGCATGTGAAGATGCATTTCATGATAAGCGCATGATTCCTAGTTCCTTCATTAGTTGAAGTAGTCATATTCATTGAGTATTGATAGTCTTTGGCATAATTTTAGTTGAAGATGATTTAGCAACATGACATAGTTACTACAATGAGAGGTTATTTGTGCTTGTTTCAAAGCTTTATATTATGTGTAGCGTTCTAGGTGGTTTGACTTTTTTTGGTGATGAAGAAGAAGAAGAAAGACATCAATATATATGATCAGAACAACAAGATCAATATAAAAAATTGAAACATTTATAATCTAATGCCAAAGGGAAAAACAATAAACTTGATAACTTAATCATGTTCAAAGAAGTATAAGATTCTAGCACTTTATCTCATTCTTTGCACCCTAAGTAGCATAGAAATGAATCTTAAATAGAAAAGTACCAATGACACATGGACAACCACTCTCAACTCTTTAAATCTTATGTAATGCTCAAGTTGGCACAAGTGCTATTAAACATGTGTATCCTTTTAAATGTACAATCTATTTTTCTATTTCTACTTGAACAAAATCTCCAATCATATTTTATAGTATGGCACACAAATCAATAATATCTGATTGCACTTGCATTTTGTATTATGATGCATATTGCCTTTTCTAATTTCAATGTAAGGCTTAGCCTTTGTCCTAGACATATTTTTGTTTGGTAGCACTGAACTCACTTCTAGGAGGCTCTTTCTTCTAGGTGTTTTCTCTCAATCATTAACAAGTTTCTTGTTTAAAGCTAGATCATCATTTTTAAAATGAAATTCTCACATGTTCTTTGGTTGTGATGTTCTTCGATCCTCATCTTAAAAGAGTTAATTATATGGTGTTGTGGTTATATTCTACAACAAAACCATTAACTTAGAGTTGTTGTATTATTATAATAAAATAGATCTAGGAAAATAAGTTTTGCATAAGAACTATTAAATTTTGATAATTCTGAGCATTTCCACATGTGTGTTTAAATTTTTTGAAAAACATAAAATAACTTTGTAGAAAATAAAACAGCTTGAATCATTAAATTAAACAAGTCAACCATTCAAATATCAGTTTTGATAGTTTACACCACGATATTATTGATCACTATTTTTATGAAACAGAAATTAACGTTACTAGTGAATCCGTAATTCACAAGTACAACGATACTTGTATATTGCATGTTACTAGAAGTCATAGTTTGGTACATGTGCAACAAACTGTTCACAAATGCTCACAATGTGCTTGTTGACGCTACCTCTTTCCATAGTTAATTATATTCTAATTGTAGAACATTTGCTTTATCATTATAAGAAAAATAAATCCTTTACCATGTGCTTAGTTAACTAACAACGTGCTCGTTGGAAAATAAAGATCAATATAGCATACACTTGGAATGTTAAAATCCAAATGCAGCACTAACGATGCAAACCTAGAAGAAATCATGATTGTAATTGTAATCATTAAGCCATCTTTATCAGCTAAGTTGTTGTGACTTCAATAGAGGTCTCATTGTTGTTATTAATGGTTTTAACAAATAACAATGTTCCTACAAAGGCTTGATTAAGGAAGATGCAATGAGGTGCTTTGGTTCACACAAATCATCCTATTGAAGATTGAGCTTTTAGTAGCACCAAGAAGCTTCAATATCTAGTCCGCCTTATGTATAGTGTGTGCATACTCTCAAATACTCTTAGACAACTCCTTATTCAATTTTTATGCACATAGTCTTTAAAATTAATAGTTTTAAGCCTTTATGCACCATCATATGCAATAGGAATTTAAATCAACTTTGTTTTTTTATATAATAACAATTACATTGATTGGCATATTGAGGCCCTTGGCCCTAAAGTATGGATGTCCATATTGTTAAGAAGAAATAGATTGTGCATTCTAATGGTAACATGTGGCACACCTCCTTTGTTTGGATTTGACATTGAAATACCATGATGTGCTAGGTTTGGTGAAAGATCAACCATCTTTTCCCATATTAGACTAGGCCATTTAACAATTTAAGAAAACCATAAAGTTTTCAATAAAAATGGCATCACTAGGCTTCTTATTACTTACATAAACATCCTCATTAAAGTTTTTGGTTTTAATCATTATAAAAAATGCAACCATAATATTCTTATTCCATACTTAAATATATAAGTTTTTTTACTTTTGAGGATACTAATGTATTTTAGTAAGTCATTAGTTACAAGTGCATTGTATGTGTTATTGGTCCTCCTTATGATAAAGGGCAATCAATAGTTCTAGAAACCTTGCAACATCATAGGTCACAATTCTAAATGCACTCCACATTGTTCAATACGTTTCTAAAATGATATCTTAGTGCCAATTTTGGTGTGGAGTCATGAACATAAACTTAAATGTATCTTGCAACTAACTTTAGTTTCTAGTAAAAAAAGATGATTTTTTTTTCCAACTTCCATTCAATGAATGAACATACATCTTCCACCTTCCAATCCTACCTTGAAATCTTCTTCATGGTGTTCAAAATATACATTGTATCACACAGCATGAGACTTTCAAGGGCCCTCTAAAAAGAAGACCTCAAACAAATGTACAACACAAAATAACAATTGACTTGCATGCAAGTTACCAAATGAAAAAATTTGGAGAATAATCTAAGATAAGAATAGCTAGTTGTCTATGGACAAACTTGTCTTCTCATAACACATCCTTACCTAAAAGCACTTACCAAACTGAATACTATCCTTTTTGCTTTTGACATTATCTTTCTTTTGTTTTGAAGCCCTTTCTACGCCATGAAAAATCTTAATCCTTGTGGCACCATCAATCTTTCAGATGTAGAGAATATCACTTTATATGGTTATGGAATGAAATTCACACCTCCAGGATCCAGTGATTATTTAGAAGCAATAGTGTCATGATTTTAAATTTCTCATGTTTTGTCATAGAAACTTGTCTTGTTGGCTATTAATTGCAATGTCTTACATCATCTATTTATCTAAGCAACTTTCTAAAATTGTGTAGAGTCAAACTCTAGAATATGAAAAGAGGAGACGAGACACTTAGCAATACACCATAGATTGGAAGAAAAAATTCACAAATGTTATAGGATTCTCCCAATTCATTTTAAATTTTGGGCATATTATGACAATGAGCTCTCCTTATCCACTTGCAATGTTTGTTGTACATCTTGCAAAATATCAGTTGCCTCTTGCTCCTTGAGACCTGTGTGTGTCGGTTGAGTCAACAAGTCGAACTCCCCGATAAGTCGGCCAAGTCAAGCTCTCCCGATATGTCGGCCTACTCTGATTAGTCATGTGTCATTCTCTTGTTTGTTTTTAGTAATAGAGTATTTCTATAGACTGTGCGACAATGTGAGTGAATTTGCAACAATATGAATGGAACTAGATTAGCATGGGATTTAGGAGAGTAGAGGAGATAAATCCAACACCCTTCCTCAATCTGGATCCGTGAATGCCTTGATCTTCAGACTAAGCAATGCACAAAATTTGTTGTGTGCATTAATGCTCAATGCCTTGCTAAATACATCTGCAATCATGTCTTGCGTTGACAGTATGTTAAGCTCATCTCTCTATCGAGAATCTTACCACAAATATAGTGATATCGAATCTCAATGTGCTTACTCCTAGAGTGAAATCTAGGGTTGGCCAATAAGGCAATGGCACTCTGATTATCACAAAATATAATTGTTGGGGTGTACTGATTCAGACTAATATTTGACATTAAATTTCTCAACCAAAATGCTTCTTTAATAGATTGAGAAATAGCAATGTACTCTGCTTTTGTAGAGGAAAGAGCAATGGAGGTTTGCTTACACTGTTCTAGGAGATAGGACCTTCGTTGAGGAAGAATGTAAATTCAGATGTGGATCTACGAATATCTACATCTCCTCTCCACTTGCATCGGAATATCCATTGATCTGATGGAGATTGTCATTGTCGACTTTCCCATAGCAGATGCATTGGTCCATTGTAGTTGGTATATATCTCATGACTCTTTTGAGAGCCTTCCAATGAGTGCTACCATGACCATTGCATACATGAGAGATCAAGTATCAATTGATAAGAATACTCTCTCATCTGCTCCTCTTCTTGCTTGGTCTGAGGACATTGTTCTTTCGACAATCACAGGCTTGGATCCCTGGATAAGTGAGCTAATTTACAATTGATCAGATCATATCTAATAAGAGTATTGTGAAGATACCTTTGTTGAGTGATATAGATCAGTTGTCTAGCTCTGTCTTTATGGATTTGAATACCCAGACAGTAGTGAGATTCGTCCAGATCGGTCATGTTGAGATCGAAAGGCATCATTTGTTAACATCCTTCACCAGATCGGTACTGTTGCTGAAAAACGACGGTGTCGTCGACGTACAAGGTGATAATAATGAAGGAATGT
This sequence comes from Diphasiastrum complanatum, assembly GCA_029204225.1. Taxonomy (NCBI): domain Eukaryota; kingdom Viridiplantae; phylum Streptophyta; class Lycopodiopsida; order Lycopodiales; family Lycopodiaceae; genus Diphasiastrum; species Diphasiastrum complanatum. Next base: position 107,919 of record MU831761.1, read on the forward strand.
TGCATTGACTTGAAATAAACATTGGATCGGTATTGCTTGGTTGGAAACCGTGTTGGATGAAAAATGTGTTAATCTTCTAAAACCAAGCTCTTATTGATTGCTTCAAGCCATAAAGTGCCTTATGGAGCTTACAAACATGATGCTTCATACCTTCGTAAACGTATCCTTCAGGCTATAGCATGTAGATGTCTTTTTTGATGACTCCATTGAGATAAGCTGTCTGTACATTGAGTTGATGTACTTCGAGGTCGGCTGTTGTAGCATACGACAAGAGAGTTCAGATTGATGAATGCTTGACTATTGGACTAAAAGATTCATTGTAGTTAATGTTGGAAATCTGAACAAATCCTCGTGCTACGATAGTCGGACCTTCCTTCAGTCAATAGCTCCATTAGCATTGTACTTAATCTTAAAGACCCACTTGCAGTCGATAAGATTGTTTGCCAACAGGAGGTTCTGACTAGTGACCAATGTCTGATTCTAGATCAGAGAGGAATACTCTCTATCCATCGCTTCTCTCCACATATTAGAGTCTGGTTGGCTAAGTGTCTCTTGGACAGTAGTCAGTTCTTGTATTAGAAGACAGACAAACTCAAGAATATACCTTGTTGGTTGTGTGCACACTTGGTTCGATCTTCTTCGAGGTGGTATTGGCTGATGATACAATCCTTGGACTTGTTGTTGCTGGGTAGCAGCAACATCTTCATTTGACTCACTGTCGAATAGTTGATCAACTATCG